>CAUYON010054437.1:0-50616 GCA_963573935.1 Arctocebus calabarensis
GTATCTCAAGAATGGAAGAAAAAGTATCCAATGTACTCAGCCCTAATATGAACCTAATTTATAGCTTTCATATGAAGGTTAAAACCCAATTATAGCACAGGAATACAGGGAAAGGGGAAAGGAAGGGGAGGGGAGAAGGGAGGATAGGTGGACGGAGGGCAATTAGTGGGAACACACCTATGGCGCATCTTAGCAGGGTACTGGTGAAACTTATTAAAGGTAGAGTATCAATGTCTTTATATAGTGATCAAGAAAATGCTATGAAGGCTTTCTGTAACAGTACGATAAAAATATTTCTGAATGTATATGAAACACATTGTGCCCTATGATTGCACCAATGTACACAATTATGATTCAATAAAATTATAAAAAATAAATAAATAAATAAATAAATAAAACCAGGCATGTAATTTCAATAAGGAAGGCCCAGCCTCCAGTTAGAGTACTGAGAGCATTAAATTCAAACCATTCAAGATCCCTGTAACTGGGTCTGCAAGCTGACAACTCAAAATCTTTGATTGAAAACATACCCACTCTCCTTTTGGTAAGTGGGATATGCTGGCTGCTAAGGCCACTTTTCCAATCGCTTAAGCTAACAACATCTAAAATAAAATGTTAGCCATATGTTATACATGATTGTCTAGAGCAGTGGTTCCCAACCATCCGAATGCCATGAACCCTTAATACAGTCCAAAGAGGTTGCCACCCACAGGTTGAGAACCATTGGTCTAGAAGACCATCATCTTTCTTTGCAAAGTACAGAGGTTTTATGACATGTTTTTAATGGTTATACTCAAGTTCACAATTGTATCCTAAATGCTTGTATTCCCAAAATATCTGACTTCCAAATAGAGGACAGGGTATGTATGTATGTATGCATGTAAATAATAATATATTTCAAATTATTCATAAATATATGATTAGGTACTACATATGACAGTTACATGATATATGTATATATAATATAACATTAAAAACACATTCAAGTCATGTATTTAGTGTTTGGGTAACCTAATACTGTATAATATATCACTTTCTTTGTGTAATATACATATACACACATACATATATGTGATTAACTGACATCAGAGAAAATTTTTCGTAGTGTTACTTTAGGGAAGCAAAAATGAAGTAGAATAAAACGAAGCAAAGGAAATCAGGGAAAAGTTGTTTTAAAGGAGATGGGGAGCATTTCTTCAATTAACATTTCTAGTATTATACATTCACATAATTTTTAACACATTTCACCCACTTTATAGAACCTGCAAAATAAAAGATAATCTGTAAACATAGCTTACACTAAAGGACAATGAGTCAATCCAGATTGTAACATTTGCCCTATGTGTTTGAAAAGATGTTTGATTTAGCAAACTTCATTATTAAGTTAAAATATTGCACATAAATACTCATGTTTTCCATGCTCTCTTCTGACAGGGCATGTGCCCACAGCTCACCTCCATCACAGTCAGGACCTTCACATCCATTTACATTGTGAACCTGGTCCTGTTAATGCATCTGAGTTTATGGAATCTCTATTTATATTTATATTCAGGCAGCTATCAATTTTGAGCAACACTCCTCTGGTGGATGAAGTCCAAAAAGTGGCACAGAGATGGAGAGGCTTTTTTAAAATAAGAAATAAAAAATTAAAACCAACAAAAATGAATATATGAAATATCCAGAGCATTAAAAACATGTGTGCTCTAACATGAGAGAAAGGGATCACTTTTAAGTTAGAAAAAAATCCATTGAAGTATCAATGCCAATTTAGATCTAGACCATGTGACCATATGAGGGCTTCCAAGGAAGTCTATCTCAAGCTTAAATGTATTAGGAGTTGAACTGAGTTTAGATTCAATTCTAAACTCTGTAGTCAGATTCCAGGTCCTTTCCCTTGAATGCTATACAGTTTCTTCACAATACCAAAGAGTCCCTGGTTATAGAATAATGTAGAAATGCGTCATTCAAAATGAAAGGTCTTTAAAAAATAGATTGTAACTTTTAACTTGACATTCTAACTAAAATTGGAACATCAGAAAAAATATGTGGTAGGAGAAGAGGTAGAAGGACTAGAATATCTCATTTTATTTTTTCTAAAACTGTTTTTATGAGACTGAAAAACCTGCTTTGGAACATACTATCCAAGTCAAGGTACATTAGAAATTGACAAAGAAATGCTTTTATAGGAGCTTTTTAAAAAATATCTTAATTTATTCCCATTTATAATTATTTCACATTTAAATTATTTATGAATAACAAGGATATAAGAGGATTAAGCCCATAGTTATATTTCAGAATGGTGAGAGTAAATAGAAAAAACAATATCCAATGGAAAATATTTTCCACTTAAAGAATGTGACATTAACGGACAAAGACACAGTTTCTGAATAGAGACAAGACAGAATTGAGGGAAAATAACAAATTCTATGAAAATGTTATAAAAGGATTTATTCAACAGAAAAGCAATGACTACTAACAGTCTAATATGTAACTAAAATAAACCTCCTACAGTGTTTTATAAGGCTTAGAAAACCCTCCCAAACCAAATTAATTTTCAAAAGAAATGATACTGTTAAAAAAATACCATGAATACAATCATACTGATGGGTAAAACAGTATGCATAGAAAGCTCCTTTCAAAGTAAATGGGAATAAAACTTAAGTAGTGTGTTCTAGTTTTAAATTTCTCTGAAACTAACTGTGTGATCTTGGGTATGGACATACAATTTCTCTAGGCCTATGTTTCTCATTTCTAAAGTAGATTACATTACGTGACTGATGTGAATACTCATAGCTATAAAATTATATATATTAATATACCTTTTCTGGACAAAGCAATATATCAGTAGACACTAAAACACAATTGATAGTGTTAGAATAAATGCCTAGCATTACATTAATTTAGGTGATATGGGAAGAAAATAGTGTGTAATAGCTATTTCATGTTGGACAGGTATGTGCTCAATACTAATAATAAAACCAATGTATAAACAACTACATGCCCACTTAATAATTTTATACAAGTATTATTAGTACCTTTCACTTGCATATATGTTATGCTGTCTATTTAGGGAACACTAACAGATTATATATGTTTTCTTCACATTTTGAATGCATGGACACATAATTATATTGAAGAATATAGGGATAGACTGAAACATCCTCTCCACCCTCTGTCCCTACCCCATTCCCATAAGTAACCACTACTATGAACTAGACATATCTTGCATCTAGTTTTCTGTGCATTTTCTTTCTTATATTCCCATCTGCCTAAACAGAAACTTTAAAAATTATAAAGGAAACTATGCTATATGTAGAGTTCTATAATTTTCTTTTGATTCTCTGTGTGTGTGTTTTTATATATGTACATATACACACATATATATCTTATATGTCTGATGTGTGTTCATGTCAGTACACCTAATTCTTTTAAAAGTGTTTCTGCATTTATTTCAACTGACATACTTCAATTTATCTAAACAGCTTCTATTGGTGAGTATTTAGGAGGTTTCTCTGCTCTAATAAATAATGTTATACTGAATGCACGTGTCCATGTATGCATGTATGAGTGTGTATAAGTGTGTGTATGTATATAGCATGCATTGAGTATTTCTGAATGGTAGATTCTAAGGAAATTGCTGGATCAAAGAGTTTATATACATTCACTAACATATTATCTATTGTCTTCTAGTTCATACTTTCACCAACTTTGTCCCTTGACATTTCTGTCAGTCCTCTGGGAATTGAAGAGGAAGGCTGTAGGAGGTGGGTGTGGCCACTATATAGAAGACACTGAAGCCTACAGAGGCTAAGGAAATTGAAATAAAACACTGCCCTGGGACAGATCTGAAATGCTGTGCTTCAGGTTCTGATGCATGAGCAGGCAGAACTTGCACTTAGTTTTTTTTGTCATGACTCCCTCCACTCCATAAGAACCCCTATCTCACATTCCTAAAGAAGGCTGTCTGTGACTATTCACATTGACACAGCTCATGCTGGTTCAGAAATTAGCCCTTTATTCTTCAAAGTGTCGTGTTTTCTGTGCAATGCTCAGACACATGTGGACTATCTCTATGTTACAGACAAGAGGACTCAGTGGAACCTCTGGGGGCCAAAGGATTTCACTTGGCCTAAACAGGCAGAGCTGGGCTCAAACCAGGCAGTATACACCAAAGTCTGGGACTGCACAGACTTTTCCACTATACTCTACTGATTTAACTTTATCCAAAAAATAGAGAAGAGAATCTAATGTGAAATATCAAGGGTTTCAAATTGTATTCCTGTATTGGCGATTTTTAGGTGTAAGAAATTTAGGGGCAATCTTCTCACATAGGTTTTGAAAGTTCCTAAGGACATATTTTGGACAAAATAATCCTAATTTCAATCGCCTTGCTCCTTGAAGCTAAGCCAGATGGGAGGGGATTGTAAATCACCTTCATCTAGGCTTCCCCAAGGTCACACTTAAAGCCCCATCCCTAAGCAGATCTCCAGAAGCCCATCTCATTCTGATAGAGTTTGGGGGTACAGTATTAGTCAGAATTCTCCAGATAATCAGACCAACAGCAGTATCAGATGGAAAGATAGAGAGATAGAGAAAGAAAGGGCAGGGAGGTTACTTATTATAAAGAATTGCCTCATGTGTTTATGGAAGCTGATCTGTAATCAATGAGTTAGGAACCCAGAAGAGCCAGTGGCATAAATTCTAGTCCAAAAGCTGGCAGGATTAAGACCTAAGAAGGACCAGTGTCTCGATTTGAGTCTAAAGGCAGTTCAGCTTTTCTATTCTGTTTAGGACTTCAACTAATTGAGTGAAGCTCACTCACATTAAGAAGGGCAATTTGCTTTTCTAATTCTACCCATTCACATGGTAATTACATCCAAACATACCCTTACAGACCCATCCAGAATAATGTTTGACCAGCTATCTGGGTACCAGATAGCCCAGTCAAGTTGACACATGAAATTAATGATCACAAGCACCATCAGCTTTGATTCATTTTGTAAGAGTTCCTGAGTTTTGACAGTTGAAGATTGGCCATGAAGCAATAAAATATGAAAGAATAAAAGGTGCTTTTTTTTCCCTTAAATTCATATTTCTAATTAGATCATAAGGTTGGGGAGACATTTTGTTCCTTCAACTTCCACTGTTATCTTGCAATAAATACATACACTTAGGACATATGAACTCCAGCATACACACTGAAATGTACGTAAACACTGGTAAAAACACAGAATGACAGGGTTATAAAATCCCAGGATCAAAAGTAGCCTTGGCACTCACTTGGATTAACCCACTCATTCTTTACATAAATATGTAAAAACACCAGAGACACACAATGATACACAGACAATGAGACAAAAACATGTGACCAGGTATGAGGTAGAGCACATTCAGATAGGTAATGATCTCCAAACTTTGCAGGAGCCCTCCTTTTGCCTTCCAAAATATCAATTATCATTTGGTCACATACTTTGATTCTCTCTCACTTTTGCATCTAAGTGACAATGCCGATTTTATCCTGAGATGATATCCAGATCCCCTTTATAACATTGTCTCCCCTATACCTACCATTTATGCATCCCTCCCATCCTATGCAAATGTATCCCAAAGGCTAAATTGAAGGTAACCTCAGTATTTATGGAGAATTTCAATCCAATTTTGGGCAGCACCAATGGCCAGGAAAGTCTGTAAATTGGCCTAAAATCATTGCTATTCTCTGGGCTTTAAAATATAAGGGAGAAAATGCCTCAAAGATAGGGTGTATATCAGAACCAAACTTCTAAAGAAACTGATACCACAAGTAACTACAAATAATGCATACATACATGAGAAAACTGCTGACAATTCAGAATCAGTAGAGTAAGCCACTGGATTGAATTCAAAGTGTTTCCATGTTACCAACCAGACTCCCTCTTCTATCTCAAGAATATCAGTAACCTCTTCCAAGTGGTCCCAGTCACTTACAAACCTGCCAATAAATCTGGCTTTTTTTGGTCAATTCCAGCCCACTTTCAAGTCTCCACGGCTGTTTTTAAAGAATGCTCTTTCCTCCACAATTATTCCTTATCAAAAAATTCAGGTGCTAAAGGGGTTGGCAGGTTATGGTAGTCTAATTCAGTTAAACATAAAAAACAAAAGAACTGTTTATTTATCAAATCATTATAAACCCTGAAATGAAGTATCTAATTATGTTCTTCAGGGTCTTACTGTTCACATAATTTAAAAATAAGTAGAAGAGGACATGAGGGAAGCAAAGAAGTGGGATTATTTTTTAGGGGTAGTACCCTGAGTTGGAACCACAATTCATTAACCTTTTCTTTTAGACTGAGAGACATGACACATACTGTCCTGAGAGCTGCCTTCAGTGCTTCCCCTTAACAAATGTTGAGTGAAAAATGAATTTGAAAGAAAAACTTGACCATTTCATTGTATGTTTTTAAGATCCTTTAGTTAACAAATCAACCTGCCAATAAATCTGTCTTCTTTTAGTGGAAGTGAGCTTGGCTTCCTACATTTGCTCCTTGCTGTATATTAAATTTACATTAAAGTGTGCACCTGCAGTAGCATAAGGATAAAGTCACTGGTAATTGGCATCTTTGACAGGATTTTAAAATGAAGATGCTCCTTTATCCTTTTTAATAACATAGAACATGGGTCCATCAGTTAAAAATCTAGTTAATAGGTTAGGAAATTATGAAATACATGTATGAAAAATTATTATGAAGTCTTAAAAAAGAATTACAGAATAAACTAGGTCTATATACTCTCACATGAAATTAAAACTATAATATATTAGATAGAAGGTCTGACAATTAATTTTACAAACTCATCTAAGTAAAAAGACTACATACTTCATTGCTGAATATGACTACAATCACCTTTGAAGTACTCCCCTTGGGAAGCTATGGACCAACATCAGTGCTGATCCGCATTTCAAAGCAACTTTGGAACTCTTTTTCTGGAATGACCATCAGAGTTCTTGTCTCAACAATGTCCAATAAGTTCAAAACTTGCCACTGTGTGCTTAAGTTGGCAGCACTGTACAAACAACTTGGTAAAATTTTATAACCTCAGTATACCAGTGGCTCACAGTTGTGTTCCAGTTGACACGTGGCAGTTCCTTACTGAGTGGCAGTCATTGTTGGTGCATGTTTTTGTTTGCTGTAGGATGATGTCACAGATGGTTATTTAAGAAAAAGCATTCCAAAATTGCTTTGAAGGGTTGGCTAGGCACTGATGTCAGTGCATAGCTTCTCAAAGGGAAAACTTTGAAGGTGACCATAGTAATGTTCAGCAATGAGGCATATAGCACTTTTTATAGGATGAGTTCATCCTATCTAAGTATATTTCTAAAAGAGAATACTATAGATCTTATTTTTGTGTTATACATTAACATATACATACATGTGAGACTATGTAATTTTTATATGTATGTATAAGATATACACTATATATAATATATATGTGTGTGTACATATATATAAACATGTGTATAACTCTAATCATTTAAACATGAATGAAAAAAGTCCATAAATATTTAAGCAAACTTCAAATAATGGTTTTCTTTTTCCTCTAGGAGAAAAACTTTGAGGGGTGATGAGAAGGGTATATTTAACACACATTTATACTTCTTAAAATAATGAAACCATTTTCAGTAATAAAAATAAGGAAGATAATTTTAAAATATTCCACATTCCAGTTCTTTTGTGATCAAAATATGATCCATATCAACTAACAAAGATACATATAAATGGCTTTTAAAACCATGGGAACCGACAATATTACCTGGGATGGGATGTCAGAATGAGTGGGGCTAAGCGGGCAGGTTGTGAGACACTCAGTAATGAAGTAGTGCTTTGGGGGGCTTATATAATTTAGGGAGACCTTTTCAAGGAAAATAATAAAACAAATCATATTACTAAATATAAAATTAGATACAGTACAATGATAAATTAATTTTAATAAATTACAGTTACGGAAATGATGATAAATACCAAAAAAATCACAAAATCCAGTAAAACTTCATAATATTTCATAATATTCAGTCATATTAACTACCTGACTCATTCTCATTACTTTATTCTCCCACTTTTTTGTCTGAATATTCCAATTGCCTTACAGAGAACTCAAATTAAACAACAAGAAGAGAGCAAGCAACCCCATTTATAAGTAAGCAAGAGACTTGAACAAAAACTTCTCTGAAGATGACAGACGAATAGCCAATAGACACATGAAACCATGTTCATCATCCCTAATCATCGGAGAAATTCAAACAAAATCCACTCTAAGATATCACCTAACTCCAGTGAGATTATCCCACATCACAAAATCCCAAATGTATACCCGTGTGGATGTGGAAAGAAGGGAATACTTTTGTGCTTCTGGTGGGCTTGCAACTAGTACAACTTCTATAGAATAATGTAGTGACAATTCTCAAAGAACTAAAAGTAGACCTTCCATTTGATCCCTCAATCCCATTACCTGGTATCTACCTAGAATAAAAAATAAAAAATCATTTTATGCAAAGAACATTTGCACTAGAATGTTTATTGCAGATCAATTTACAATTGCCAAGATGTAGAAACAACCCAACTGCCAATCAATCCATGAATGGATTAACAAACTGTGGTATATATATATACCATAGAATACTATTCAGCCTTAAGAAAAGATGAAGACTTTACATTTTGTGTTTACCTGGATAAAGTTGAAACATACTTTTCTTAATAAGGTATCATAAGAATGGGAAAAATCTATCCAATTTGCTCAATACTAATATGAGACCAATGTGTAAACAATTAGATGCCTACATGAAAGAAAAACACAAGTATAGTCCAACCAGGAGGAGGTGAGAAGAAGAAGAGGGGAGGGAGAAGGAGGGAGGGTTGGGATCACACCTAATGTGTATAAAATGAGGGCTTTCAGCGCACCCCTTGTGTGAAGGGCTCAACTACAACTTGAACTTCACCTCAGAAATGAAAACAGTGTAACCTAAACATTCGTACACTCATATCAATCTGAAATTTAAAAACAAAAGAGATTTTGTAATATTACTTTTCATTGAGAGAACAGAGATGTAATCTGGTCTCTCTTGTAGCCTTCTTCTCTACTATTCACATTCTTTCAGTGCTAGGGCCACAGGACACATTGCTGTCATGGTGCTACCTTGGGCCCTCACCTTCATATCACAGCAGCAGATGAGTTGGCCAGTGGGATGTCTGGCAACAGCTTCATTAACCTCATGTAACTATGAACCATATACACATAACCCACTAAATCCAAAGGAAAGATATCCATAACCCAAACTCCCTTTAACCAGATTCCAAAACTGCCTGCGGACAATCTAACATCACTAAACATGATGACAAGACGAATGGGAATGTTGGAGTGAAAAAGAGACTGTTACCTTAACCCTTATTTCGCTTTTGCAAATTTTACAAAAATTTTGCCCTTTGCACAGAGTATTCATGCAAGGAGGAGGGGTCCTGACACCTAAGCCTTGTAAGCATAGGAAAGCTGTCTCTGTGTCAGCTAGAGAGATCTGCAAAAGAGAAAAAGAAGCAAGAAAGTGGGATTTCTTAGAAACTTAAAGAAGAAGATTTTTCTAAAGAGGCGTGAGGCAGTGAAGTCGGAGCCATCAGGCAGTAATTGGGAGAAGAGGGAGAAGGGCTGGGTAAATTCACAGCTACTCGGTATGGTGCACACTCTGGGTAGGGAGCACACTTATAAATTTGACTGAATTTGTGCAAAAGACTGAATATGAACTCTTTTGAAATAAAATAAACAAAAATGCATAAGAAACTATGTCAAATATTGCAGATTGGCTAAATGATATAAAAATAAAAGTAATCATTGGATTGGACACTATAGAGGTCATTGTTGACTTTGACAAAATAATTTAAGTGGGGTAGTAGAGGTGAAAATAAAATTAGAGATAGCTATTGAGTGTGCAGGTGGTGAGAAAATAGAAACAAATTCATTCAGCTCCTTTTAATGGAAGACTTCTCTCTTTGGAAACCTTTAATTATGCCATTGGGGAGGGGTAACCTCAAGGTATTCTCATCCACCATACCTGAATTATCTCTCTGCATGTTTAGCCCCTTTATACTGAGAGTTTCTTATGACTAGATAGAGGAACTTTTTCATTTTGTGTCTTCAATGCCTACTATGGGGAAGGTACTGAGTAAATATTTGTCAAGAGAATGCATGCCTCACAGATGTAATTTAGTCAACCTCTTGCCTTCTAGAAGTTTTCTATGTCTGCCCTATTTAAAGAAAATGTTCACTCCTTTGAAAAAAGACAAATAGGATCAAATATCTTTGATTGGTTTTCTCCCAAGAGAGAGATAAATTTAAAAAATCATTCTTAGGAAATTCAATATAATTCAATTTAACCAGCAGTTATCGAACACTAACAACTTCCTAAACCCTAAGGACTCAAAATGAAAAAGGCATTGTCCAGACTAAAACTGACAAAGTTTAACATCATTTGGCAAATAATGAGATAGGCGCCAGGATCCAAGGAAGTGGGGAGGCAGGGTATGAGGAAGGGAGAGAAATAGCCAAACAGAAGTTTCCAGAAGGTGGAATTTATCTAGGCAACATAAATTGAAATTTCATTCCAGCAAAATGCTACATGTGTCAGGAATGCAAGAGGTTCAGTAACATAAGAGGTAAGAAACAGCAGGATATATCTAAAGAGGTTTCATAGGCCCACTTATGAACTACATTGCAAAAGATGTAAAGAAACTTTAGCATTAGCCTGAAAATAACAGGAATACACTGAGGAAGTTCAACAAGTCAGAATTACATGGGAAGCAGAAATGTTCTAATTCTGAAAATTAAAATATGTCTACTCATTTGTAGGGACATTGCCTCTTATGTTGTGTTCCCATGACATGAAAAGATTCTTTGCTTTCTTTTTAGGACTTAACCTGCCCAAGTAACCCCTGCCATGCACTGGCCCCCAGTCCTGTAAAGTTCTGGAAGTAAATCTCACTGCAGCTGCACTGCAGTCACAGCGTGTCTGCTGACTACTCAAGAGTGAAAACAAATAGCAGCCATGTGCTGGCCACACATTCCAATGGGGATCCTGCCATCTGTCTCTGTGTTCATACAGCCATTCAGACTTCCAGTTCATACCAGCTCGATGCCACTTCCAAGCTAAACTCAGAACAGCTAGAATGGAGAGAAAGTTCATGGACAGCATCAAGCTTTGCAAAGGGTATTAGCACACCTACACAGGAGAAGCAATGTTAGGCAGCATTTTAGTAATATTTGTGATAATGAGAATAATAATTTAGCAAGGCAATGAGTTCCTGGTAGGGGAAGCAATGGTGCCGACAGGTCCCAGAACCCAACTGTTATTACAGAGTCATACATGCTGAAAGTTGGGGAGGCCAAAAATGATCTTCCATGGGCACAAAGCCACTCTCAGTAGTCTTTGCATTAACAACTTGTTTAATCCTTCCCATAGTGCTGTGAAGAAGGTATTTGGTTATTATTGCTATTAGGGATTAAATTGTGTCCCCCCCTCCCCCGCAAACATATGTAGAGGTCCTAATCCTACCTGTGAATGTGACACTTATTCGGAATTAGAGTCTTTGCAAATATAATCAAGTTCAGGAGGTCATTGGAGTGGGCCTTAATCTAATATGACTGTATCCTTATAGAAAGAGGGGAATGTGGACACACTCAGGGTGAATGCCATGGGAAGACAGAGGCAGAAACTGGAGTGATGCACCTACAAACCAAGGAGTGCTGAGGATCGCTGCCTGTCATCTGAAACTGAGAGAAAGGCAGGAAACAGATCCTCCCTTGGAGCCAACGCTGTTGATACCTTGATATTGGACTTCTAGCTTCTAGAATTGTGATAAAATAAATTTCTGTTGCTTTAAGCCAGACAGTTTTGTGGTACTCTGTTACAGCAGCCCTAGGAAACCAAAGAATTCCCTGTAAGGGTGAGGAAATCATATATGGAGAGGCCACATAATTTACTTATAGCCACAGACAATAAAAGAGCAAGATTGGAACCCACTTCTGCCTGACCTCAGGGCCCAACGATCCCCCTGCTGACAATGTTGTCTTCTCATTGAATGCTGCTAATACCTAAAATACCTTGTAATGGAATGGGGCAAATTCCTTAGTGCAGTACTTTTTGAAGACAATATTGAGGATACTCTCATATTCTGAATATGAGATTAATGTCCTTAATCCTTGCTAATTATTATTATTCATATTTAATAATTTCCTTATTTTCTTAGAAAGAACAATCTTTAGTATTAAATACACTTAATTAGCCACAACTATGAATACCTTGGCGTCAAATTCCCATGAAGGGAAACTGAAGATTACCCTTAGTCAATGTGTTCTGGTCCTACTCATGAACAAATCCCTTTTCTGTGTGTTGTGCAAATTTTACTAATCCTCTTCAATGGATCTCCCACAGTTCTATACTCTACTTGGCTTTTATCTCGCTAAGGTCATAAACTGGACTTGGAAGCAGAGCTTTTTCCAAGCTTTGTCTTGACTTGTTCCCTGCTGATGTTCGTCCCTCCAATGTGGTTTGCAAAATGCTGGCTTCTGCTTTGTTAGCTAAGTCAGAAATGCCATTTTTCTGTATACAGATGGACAGTTATATTTATCTGTGATTGCTGTGGATCCTCAGCATCCTCTGTTCCTGTGGGGGGGATGAGACGAGGGCTGGGGGAATCCATAGCTGGAAAGAGCATCCTTTGTAGGGATCTGAATTGAAACCCTTCTTTCACCGCACACACTGAAACACTTTGCTGTCCCACCAGCGATAATTCTCCTGAAAACATCAGCTCATGGTATGTGCTAGTTTAACTGCTGAATGCTCACTAGAATTCATGCCACAAATACTTCACCTCTAATCACAATTCTTAATAGTGCTTATCATTATTATATATCACAATGACAACTGAGCACTAGTCCCTCCTTTCTGGAGGTTCAGATGCTTAAAATTCTGAAGCACCGTGCTGAACATTTTGTTTATTCTCACAGTTGTTCCTTCTCCATTAGGAAAAGAGGATGGACTGGCAGATGGGCTACTAAACCCATAACAATGCTGATTGAAAGTCGTATTGTTTCTATTTCACCCAAATTGGAATTTAATGAAAATTGTTTAAATATAAAATGTGTACAAATACATGAAACTTGGGGGAAAGTTTTCCATGAATAAAATGAAAAACATAGTAAAAATAAAGACTCTCAAGACCATTGGTAACTCAGCTATGTGCAGTATATTAGTCATAGCTCTATACTACACCAATAGTCCTGGCTATGGTTTGAATATCTGCGTCCTCCAAAACTCATGTTGAAATTGAATCTTCAATTTCAGTGTTGAGTGGTGGGGCCTTAACAAGTGATTGGATCATGAGGGCTGGGCCCTCAGGTTAATCTATCTGTGGATTAATAGATTGATGAGTTGTCAATATTTTGGGAGTAGAAGTGGTATCTTTGGAAGAGCAAGAGAGACTTGAGTTAACATGTTTGCACACTCACTCCCCTCACCAACGATACCCGCCCTGCAACACTTTGGACCCTTCAAAATGTGAGAAGACTTATCACATGTGGTCTCTCAACCTGGGATTCCTCAGCTTTCATAATTGTAAAAACTGATTTACTTTTCTTTATAAATTACCTTCAAGTATTCTGTAATAAGCAACATAAAATGGACTAATACAGTTCTTAATATTTCCTTCTATTGAATGAAATGCTTTTCTAGATTGCTGAAATCATGCATGATAGAAAGATAGAGCTTTTGAGATGCTAAGCATATATCCAATTCTATATTCTTCCTGAATACAAAGCTTTGTAAATGAGTGTGCCTGTGAGTGTGTCTATGTGTTTGTTTGTGTGGGTGTGCTTGTGTGTCTGTATGCATGTGTATGGATGTGATGTCTGCTGTGAAGCCGCCAACTCTCGCTTTTTTCCGAAAGAGGTGCTTCCATTTATTGTCTCAATTTCAATCTGCCTAGGGCCTAAAATAAAGAAAGTCACAATTGATTTCAGTTGGATATTTAGAAACTCATTCAGATTCTTTCTGAGTCAATTAGATGATCACAAGTTGGCAGCTCAGTAAATTTCCTGCTGGGAACTAGATTGCAAGGGGAAAAAAAAACAAATAAAGATATTATGTGCAATGTCCATCAAGAATCAAGAGTCCTGGATGAGACCATAATTGAAACACCTGTTCTCATACTTTCTGGGTCCCATTTTGAGTACAGAGATGAGGAAAGTACATTCATACTTTATCTGTGACAAAACAATAAATATATAGGTGATATCTGCCACTATTTGTAATACAGAACTCCGAATATCTTTGTAATTTCCTTAGTGATAGGAGTGATAGGAGCATCTTGTGTTATAATATTTGATCTTAGTCTCTAATTCCTGACACAGAGCTTCTAAGACCTGAGAAATCTCTGGCAATCTCAAAGTAAGAGTATCTTTTTGTATGCTGATAAGAGGGCTATTGACTGGGTTCCCTAATAGGTTTCTGGTCACCAGAAGGATCAAGCTATGACAAAAGGATTGTAATTTTCAGCCTCAACTTGGATCTCAGGGGAGAGAAAAGGAACTAGAGATTGGCTTCATCCTCAATTACCAATCATGCCTCAATAATGAAGCCTTCATAACAGCTCTAAACAAGGGGGTTTGAAAAACTTTCACATTAGTGAACACAACTATGGGCAGATAGGAGTTGAACCCCAAATCCACAAAGACATAATGTGCTCAGGATCCCTCCAGACTTCACCCTACATTCTTTTTCATCTGGCTGTTCACCTGTATTCTCCTATGTAATAAACCAATAAACCTAAGTAAATGTTTCCATGAGTTTTGTGAGCTGTCTTAGCAAATTATTGAACTTGTGTTAGAGGTTGTAGGAAATCTCAATTTATACGCACTAGTTCAGAGGTACAGGTGACAGCCTGGAACTTGAGACTGGCACCTGAAGAGGTGGGTAGTGTTTTTGAACCAGTCCTTTACCTGTGAGGTCTATGTTAACTTCAAGTATTTAGTGTCAGAATTAAATTACAAGACAAACAGTTGATGTCCAGAGAATTGGAGAACTGGTTGGTGTGTAGGGGAAGGGAAGATGGGGAAACTCCTACATTTGGTGTCAGAAATATGGGTCTAAGAAAACAATGGGTTTGTATTTGTCCTGGAATATCTGTAAATTTCCTTATCTTTTATAGAGAAGGGGAGCATAAGTGATAGTGGTGGGTATAATACAATAGTAATCATTACTTTATGAGGCACATGAGGAGACTGATTTAATCTAAACCAGCAAGGGTTTTGGCTCTTTTTCTTACTGGTGGTCTACTTTGAAGTGAGGCAAAGGTCTTATATAAGATTTTTAAGACATCTAGAAGCACTGTCAAATATAAGGTAATGTGCCATATCCTATACTTAATCACCAAACAAGAGATTAAACTCTAAATGATTTCATATAATTCCATTATCTTTCAAGCTGTGGCTCAGGCCATGGGAATAGTATTGGAATGTCTTTTATCCTCTTGTAAAACTAGTAATAAAAACCTACACACAGGATAGTTTGAAAATCATTGATTCAACAGCTGCCAAAAGAGTTCAGTTTTTTAGTCATGACATCTTAAATAAAGAAGAGCAAAATTCTGTTATCTAGGGAAGGATCAGTAAACTTTTCTGTAAGAGAAAAATGCTTAAACCTTATAGTCTGTGTTGCAACTACCCAGTTTGCCATTACATTGTTAAAGTACCTATATATGTGTGATCAATGAATGTGATTATGTTTCAATAAAACTTTACTGATAAATACTAACATTTGAATTTCCTATCATCTTCATGTGCAATAAAATAATGTTTTCTTTTTATTTTTTGAAAATATTTAAAAACCATTTTTAACTCATAGATCGCAAAAAATGAGCCATAGTTTACCAACCACTAATCCAAATAATTAACATGAATATGGAATATATGTCGCTGGATATCAATACCTTATTTTGCCCAATGGTCAGTGCTAAAAGTCACAGAAATAAAAGGCCATGGCAGTTGGAGACAACCACATGGCTCTGTGTACCAGAAAGCATTAAAAATTTTTTCATTACATTCCTCCAAATCACATAACTTATTGACTATCCCCATGTCCATCATTGAAGGATAGAAGAAAGAAAAATAATACCTCAATTATTTGACAAAGTCAAGGAGAGATACAGAGTAATGAAATATTCTAATCAATTAACAGTTATCATATTAATGTGTGAAGTCACTATTTGGGATGCAGAAACATGTAGAGTTCTTTTGAATGTGAGAAAACTAATTCACAAGCCACAAACCTTCCATTTAAAAACCTAATTATGGAACATTCTAATAACACATTTTATATACTCAAATTAATAACTAAGGCAGCTAATCCTAAAAAATACATAGATTATATGTTCTATATGAATGTATAAATGAACAATGCATAATATCAATATATGAATATGATATATAATTAAATAAATGTATACATAGAATCTGTTTCAAATTTCTTTCCAAACAATAGTTAGCAGAGGTTTCTGATATCATGGAAAGGAAAATTGAATCTGATTTAAAAATGCAAAAAATGAAAAGTGATTTTGAAAATCATGCGACCAGTCAGAAGAAGCATTTCAATATTATACAAATTAAAGAGATTTTGCTAGAAAATTTTAACACGGGAAATTATCCCTACTGATAACTAACACATCTAAAATGTGGCATATTTTCTTCCTAAATGAGAGAAGATAACATGGAAGAAAACAGAGAGAAAATTGTTCTGACTACAGTAAGTGAACAGGGATCGGATGTATAGCGTCCATGTCATAGTAGGTTTGCATAGCTGAGATGCTCTGTTCCAAGCTGTGAGGTGGCTAAACACACAAATCCTGGATATTATAACACATAAATTATATATTGTATTTTGTGGCACATAACATATGAATTATATATTATATTTTATAATATATAACACATAAATTATGTTTATATAAATTATTCATTATATTTGATAACATAATATAAGGCACATTACATATATTGGTTCTGTTTCTCTAGAGAACCCTGACTAATATATAGGAAATGTTCTGGAGCTTTGTAAATGGGAGAGTTGTTTCACCTTATATCCCAGCAAGGAAAAGACAATCTGAAGTAAAGAGATGATAAAATCTTCCTCTCATCACCACGGCTGTCTCCTGTGGAATGCTGTTCATGGAAGATTCGGCAGGCAGATGAGGACACCAATCTTAGCTATAGCATTTAAAACAAACAAAAAGCAGCAAGCAAGAGAACCTAAAGAATATCCTCTGGATACTCTGAATGAATTTTAGCCATATCAAGTAAGGTCTAGAATGGAAAAACAAATGCACACTCAGATTAGCTAATTGAGGAAAAATTAATAAAAGGACTATTTAATATAACATAAGAGCTTAGGGAAAGCAACAAGGGAAGTAAACTATCTCAGGGATTGCATCTACTCTCATAACCCCAGGCCAGAAGGGCAAGGTAAGAATAATTAGGATCAGGAGAGAGAATTCCATGGTGTGGGCTGCATGCCAGAAGCATGGGCCTTCAACAGAGGGGCATGGCCAATCCACAATGTCCTGCCAGGGAGGATGCTGGGAAACAAACACATCAACCTCATAGTCCTCTGCTCCACTCTCCTGGGACTCCCTACTGGCCAGACCCAACTAGAAGCTTGGCTGAAGTGCATTTAGGTCAGACTCCTGAGATGAGAGCAGTGAGGAGAACAAAGTAAGAAACGGAGCACTTTCAAGAACAAACAGAAAATGTCAGCACCTACTGAAAAGAAACAGAATGATATTCCAAATGCCAAGTGGACATTTCTCTGGAAATCACATGTAAAAAAACATAGAATATTTGAGATAGTTAGTAAAAGTTAGAAAGCAAGCATTTTGAAGTGCAGACACACTCCTAGGACCATTGAAGACCTTTGATTTAGAAAAGGGATGAAAAGAACAACAAAAAGAACAAAAAGGTTTTTTTTTTGAAGCATCAGTGGTAGAATAATTAATTCTAGAATAATTATAAGTCCAATTCTCCATTTTCTTTCTTTTTTTCTTTCTTTTTTTTTTTTTAGCGACAAAGTCTCACTTTGTCGCCCTGAGTAGAATGCTGTGGGGTCACAGCTCACAGCAACCTCGGCTCTTGGGCTTAGGAGATTCTTTTTTTTTTTTCTTTTTTTAATTAAATCATAGCTGCATGCATTAATGCAATCATGGGGTACAATGTGCTGGTTTTATATACAATTTGAAACATTTTCATCAAACTGGTTAACATAGCCTTCATGGCATTTCCTTAGTTATTGTGTTCAGCCTTTTATATTCTGCATTTAGTAAGTTTCACCTGTACCCTTCTAAGATGCACCATAGGTGTAGTCCCACCAAAGTACCCTCCCTTCACCCATCCTCACCCCTCCCTTCCCTTACCCTTTTCTCCATATTCTTGTGCTATAATTTGGGTTGTAGCTTTCATATGAAAACTATAAATTAGTTTCATAGTAGGGCTGAGTACATTGGATACTTTTTCTTCCATTCTTGAGATACTTTGCTAAGAAGAATATGTTCCAGCTCCATCCATGTAAATATGAAAGAGGTAAAGTCTCCATCTTTTGTAAGGTTGCATAATATTCCATGGTATACATGTACCACAATTAATTAATCCATTCGTGGATTGATGGGCATTTGGGCATCTTCCATAACTTAATTAGAAGAAAGCCAATATTCTCCATTTTCTTAAACACAAAGACATATTTAAGGAAATAAATCAAAAGAGACAGACTTCAAAGAAAAATTTCAAAGACAAAATTTGAGGATCAGAAAACTTATTCATAAAAACTCTTAGTAAGGGAAGTGGAAAACTAAGAAAATGTCAGAATGAAGGAAAGTGTTTCAAAGTGCAACAGCTCAAAATTTTCAAAGCAATAGAGAAAAGGAAAAAAAATCAAAGACCATTTCCTTTGAAGATACACAACTTTTAGAATAACTAAGGAAACAATACTAAATTCACTTTACATCCATAGCCTTAGCTGTTATTTGAGTGTAAACCCCCTCCCCAAAGCAAGTGTTATTTTTATACTTAAAAGAAGAGAGCAAACAAGCAACAAAAAAATTATTGAACTGCAATTTCAGTGCCACAATTCCAGGTCTGTGTGCAGTGAGGGAGCACATGGCGATGCTCTTGGCACAAAGGAGGCTTCAGGAAGTGCTTGTTGAATTCGTTGCATTAACAATACTGCCCAAAGTGAGGTAAAGTAGGAGGAAAGGCACAATGAAACCAAGAAGACTTACTTAGGCTTAAATTTGCACAAAGAAGAATAAAATTATTTGGTAAATTCCAAAATTTGCTCCTAATAATTTGCTTGCTTTTCCTGCATTATCTGCCAGCAGTTAGTAACTATTAAACTCCAAGGCATACTGGAATCTCAAGGAAAGAAAGAGAGAAGGAAGATGGGCAGGCAGTCTACAGTGCTGGTCTCTTTGAAAATACCCATTGGTACAAACAGCAGAAGTGATGTAACGCAAGTGTACTCCAGGCCTGTGTCACTATCCAGGGAATAAGGTTGAATGGCTGAGTGAGACCTTCGTGTTCTTAGTAAATCGCAATGCTTGCAGTTAGGCAACAGAATCACAGTTCTGCCTAGTCTTTCCTGGTTAAAATGTATCACCATTTGCTATCTGATTATCACAGAAGAATGCCACATGGAATGGTTTGCAGGATTTGAGCAAAGCCTAGTCTTGAAACTGGGGAAGGAACAATATACTTACTTTGTCAAATGTATAAAGGAATGGCCCTACTTACCCATTAGAGCCCACGATAATTTTAGGAGCCTATGAATGTCTTTACATTTTGATTTATTTTTTAATCAAAAGGAAAAAATGAATATAATAATAAATCCATCATCATGAATCCAGCCTAGATTATATTTGGGTTTTTATACAAATGTACTTACAACATTTTTAATTTTTCTTTAAATGAAAGTACAGTCTCACAAAAGCAAAAGTGTGGGGGGTTCACAAAAGTCCTAAGTGGCCCAGGATAGGGTTAGAGAGAGGAGACTGGGTTTCAGTGGCCACGTGAATTCCTGGGGCTCACCCCAGGCACATAGGGCCCCAACTTTTGATAGGGATAAACTTGCTATTGACCAAATTTTCAACCTTGGAATTGGCGCCAGAGAGAGTAGGACAAAAACCATCAACCCATTCAGGACTTGAAGAAGCAAAGGCTGTTGGCCCAGATTCCTCATGGACTAGTAATGTCTGAGGGCAACAATTTAATAAATGAATCTGACAAGACATAGTTCTGTGTAACCACCAACCACTGGTCTAGTTTGCAAACTGAATTCTAGTCTTCACAGAATTTCTATCCATCTGAACTAATTTATAAAAGTCAAAAGCAATAGTAAAATCCGGGACATGATTTCCCCTGCAACCCCAGTTTTTAAAAGTGAGAACAGTTATTCTCTAAGAACTCTGGGACAGAAAGTGAGGAAATGTTATAGGAATAATAATCAAGAAAAATTGAAGGAGTGGACAGTTTCCTTGATGTAAAAGATATGCCTAATTTTTTAAATTGTTCCCTGAACCTGTTCCCATCTATAAAAATACAAGAGGGAGCAACAGAGGCAGCATCAACCTTATCAATCATAAAGCCTACCAACGAGAAGCCTCTTATGTTCTCCATCTGTGACAAGGAAAGCATTCTGACTGCTCTGAAAGGATGCTAAGGAGAAATATAATCCCCCTTGCCAGAACAACTTTTTCATCTCAGTGTACTCAAATGCACTAAGCTCCATATGAGAAATGAGAATAAGACAGTCACTTGAAACAAAGAAAGATCGCTACTTAGTCACCTGCACAAAGGCTAGAGTGGAGAGTTCATGACCATTTCTAGCCACTGGGTGGCCTTTTGAAGGGGAACCTTTCCCAAATTTAGTGTTTCAATGTCATTTGTCATTTAGAGGAATAGCCATCAAAGGAGCCAAAGGAAACGGTTTCCTTAATAAAACCCATGTCTCAAGGTATTATAATAACACTGCCAAATATACTATCAAGGAGTTTTCATATCAAAGCTAAATTTCAGTTGCTTTTGTAAGCTGAATAAAGTATAAAGTCAAAAGAGATAAAATCACTTTTTCTTTCCCTCTGAAAAGTTACAACACAACAGAATATCCAAGCCTTTTTTTGTTTATTTAGAGACAGAGTCTCACTTTGTTGCCCTTGGTAGAGTGCTATGGCTTCATGGCTCACAGCAACCTCCAGCTCCTGGGCTTATGCAATTCTATTGTCTCAGCCTCCCGAATAACTGGGACTACAGACGCCCACCACAATGCCCGGCTATTTTTTTGTTGCAGTTCAGCCAGGGCCGGGTTTGAACCCGCCACCCTTGGTATATGGGGCTGGCATTCTACTCACGAGCTTTTTAACATTTTACAGCTTTATGGGCTCTCAGCAAGAAACCCAAGCATCTCTGTCTATACGCTTATTTCTGAACCTTCAACTGTCTCTTCACCTGACAGAATCAGACTATCTAGAAATCCAGCTGAAATTCCCTTTAAATGGTCAGTGTTAGAAAAGTAGATGCTGTGTAATATTCTGACCGTGTAATAGCAGTCCAAATTGTCAAGGTAGTAGCTGATCTATCTGTCAATGGTGCTCTCACTCAATGAAAATCCCCTGGTGTAATTAAACATTTTCTAGTGCAAAGCAGAGCCATGAATCATCCTGCTGGAAACAATATCAAAGAGGATGGCAGAGAATGCCATCTACCAGGATCTTATCATTCACGGTAAGCCTATATTTACATAAGTTGAAGATGAAATCTGAGCTGTGTTTGATGACAGATCCATGGGCACAACTGGGCTACAATTCACTTGAAATGCAAATGGATAGCTTCGCATTGACTTTGGGCAAAAAGCAACGCAGCACCAAGCATTCCAAGATATCAGATCCTACCCTTCAAATTTGTCTGCTGAACTTGGTCTGGTAACTTCAAACCAAGTGACTTAACATTTGGGAAGTCTTAAGATAAAATTGATCTGGGATGGCCTGTCTCTGGATGTCACCAAATTCTGGGGCTGGAACTACAAAAATACAAATGTCTTAATCAGCCTTTAGAAATTATCTGTGGATCATTAATCACTACTTAATAATAATTGTATATAAAATATTTGAAAATCTTGTTTGAAGATTATTAATTGAAAATAACAAAGAATACGTGAAGGGATGCTTTTTAAAGAAAGAATTACATTTCTGCATCTGAACATACTTGTCATTCCAACACACAATGTTTTTATTGAAATTAGCCCTATTTGTAGCACGAAAAAATAGATTTAAAGTTTAATCATTTGAAATGTTATGTAATATTAAAAGAAACTGAAGATAAAAAAGATTAATGTACTTTACTATAATATATAAACACTATTTCATAAAATAATATTAACAATTATCTTAAATACTGGAATTATAAAACTTTTTTAAAAATGGCAATGCTCTTATGTTAATCCATATATGTTTTTATCTATATTATCTATGAATAAAATACTGACCACTTAAAGGCCAAACATATAAAAGACATAGATGAATATTTCACAAAAGGGGAAATATAAATGGCAGGTAAAAATTTTATAAATAAACAAATGCAAATTCAAATGAGAATTCAAATGTCATTTTTAATGCTAAATGATACAAATATCTAAGTAAAGAATAATATCCAATAAGGTCTACAATAACATTTGTGAAAGTATAAATTTGAACAACATTTCCAGAAATAACCTGATTACAGTTATCAGGAGGATGAAAAAAATTATTGAAATCCTCCAAATAGATCTTGGGAACTTATTTAAAGATTTTAGTAAGGAAACACAACTATTCATACATTTCTGATGGAAGAAAGGTCATCTTCTTCAACTTCCCATGGAATGTTGTTAGGATTAATGAGGGAAGAAAGAAAAACTTACTGAGGCTCAGAGTCCGTAGCTCAGTGGTTAGGGTGCCAGCCACATACACCAGGGCTAGTGGGTTCGAACCTGGCCCAGGCCTGCTAAACAACAATGACAACTACAACAAAAAAATAGCTGGGCATTGTGGTGAGCTACATGGGAGGTTAAGGCCAAAGAATCTCTTAAACCCAAGAGTTTGAGGTTGCTCTGAGCTATGATGTCAGGAGGGGTGACCAAGTCTCGAAAGAAGGAAGGAAGGAAAGAAGGACCTACCTAGCTCCTCAGATTAGCAGAATCCTGGAAATAATCTAGAAGATGGAAACTAGAACTATATTATGCATACAGCTTCTTTTTGAGATGCTCATTCTGCTTCTCAGAATCAACTTGTTGGAAACACCAGATTATAAATCTGTAGATTTATTTGCAAAGATGTTAGTTGCCCTGTAAGTTATAGTTGGAAAGAGAAAAAATAAACTTGTCCAGTAGAAGGGAAAAATTTCTACCCATATTAATATACATTATATGTACTAAGATACATTTTTAAAAATAGAATATTAAGTAACAGTAAAATCTGTTAATGAAGGCATATAATTTTTACAATACAGCAGTATATCTAGACTGGGCATCTCTATAATCAATGATGTTTACCTCTGGATTTCTGGAATTCTGGGTTTTTTAACTCTCTTACAATGAATATTTGTCTTAATAATAAAGTCAGAAGAATCTGTTTGGTTAAATTACTTTTCGAAAATTTGTAATTATAGCACCAAATTTCTATCTGATAAAAAATGATTAATTTATTGCCAATTTATTATAAGAACAAAACTGTAGTCTTCCTTCAAATGACATTGTACGGGCTTGAATTTTCATGAAATCTCTTCTATATCTGTTTAAAAAATAAATCTAAAGTTGCCTAATTACTCTGTGCTTCACTCAGTTTCCTATTTTGTAACATGGAAAGGTTGCAATAAAATTGCACTCTTTATAAATTTGTAAAATTGATATCAAATCAGTCCTGGATGCTACAAATGACCTGGAATAGTGGGCAAAAAGTAGGAACTAGCAAAAACTATTTCATTGTTGGCTCCTATAGATTTGAATTATCTAATGTTCTTTAAAGAGTTTTGGACCACCTCTAAATAACAGCTGTGAGGGGGAACTGCAGTACTTCAATCCTTGTTTTTGGCAGTCAGTATTTGTTTTTAATGTGAAAGCAAACAACGAAAGAAAACCTTTTCCATCTGTTTTTATCAGAAAGAAAGTCAAACGGAAGTCACAGTATCCTCAGCAAATAGCACTTGACTTAAGTGCACAAACACATCCTTCATTTATAGACACAGCCTCCTAAAGTGTTAGGTCAACATTAGAATGATAAATAGTCAGGGGCCAAGTGGTTAGGGAGGACTGAGGCAATGGCTAGGTAGGGTTTTCCTGCATTCTCAGTTTGTGGTTGCCTATCTATAGAGTAGAATCTCCATGTGGAGATTCTAAAACATCAATCTCATTGTTTGCAACACAAGCATGTTGAACAAATTTCCTCTTTCCTCAAAACTGCCTGTACCTTAGACATCAATTCATGTCTTATACATTCTACTTTTGTGAAGTTGTAAAATATCCACTTTATAAAGGACATAGGTCTAGGCCACCGGCAGGTTTCCAGAAGGTCACATAAAAGTAGAAATAAGAGTTTCTAGGTGCATCAGTATGTAAAGCAGTGAGCACAGCTGCTAATTAAAAGTGACTGGGGAAATTGGATTTAAGATGGCAAATAGAGCAAATGTGCTCGTCTCAAAGTCCCAACCCAAATCCCCACAAATGACAGAAAACACACCATTGTCTTAAATTGTAAGTTCATTATAGCAATGAAAAACCATGAGGGAGTCAAACTGGGGCCAGAAATTCTAAGAAATCTCTTCCAAATGAAAAGCATTTGGAACAATAGGCACTGACGAGAGCTGCCACAAAAGGTAGAAGAGGCTTTAAAATGGCTCTGCACTCACAGAGCTGAGGCAGCTGTCAGGGTGATTCATTGTGCAAAACTATTTCAAGAAGTTTAGCAAATTAACCAGTTGTTTACTGCTCCCAATACCACACAGGCGGGGGAGGGAGAGAACAGATCTATGGAATGCTGCAGTACTAAGTCTGTGAAACAATGGACCAGAAAAGTAGTGCAGAATCTCTGGCGTAAGGAGGAAAAGGTAGGAGTGCTGAGAAAAGGTTCTCCTGGTACACACGCATGAGCAACCAACAGTGTGTCTCTCCATCGCTCTCCATCAACACAGGCTGTAGTAACAGAATCACACCTACAGAAGGGTGAACTGGGATTTTCTGATACAAAGATGACATCTCATCAACAACCATGATATACTTTGATAAACAACTCCATGAAATAAACGCACCAAACTAAGAATGAAAAAAAATAACACCTGAGGAAACTTAGTGCAGCAAACAAGAGATCCCAAAAGAACATTTTTAAAATTGAAGTATGATTTATAATAAATGCCTAGATATTAGTTAGTCTGGTAAACTTTATAATTATATAAAGATTTACAAAATTTATATCTCTACCACAATTTCTCTCTTGCTCCCTTCACTCAATTCCCTCATTGTAAGCAACAACTTTCTGATTTCAGTCGTTACTAAAAAATTTCATCTGTTCATCGTTTCTTATGAATGAAATTATAAAGTATACGGTATGCCCAAAGATTGCGCCTAAAGTCAACGTACATAGGGAAAATAGGAAATTATAGCTAAATGAACCTTTATTTACAAAATATTCATCACAAAATTTTTCAAAATATTTACAAAATATTCCCTATGTGTTGGCCTCTTGTTTGTAAATTGTTGTCATAAAGGTACAGTTAGGTGAATTTTCCTGTTTTCCATATGCATGGTGACTTTAGGGGAGATCTTTGGGGCACCCTATATATTTTTTTCAGTCAACCTGGTGATATTCACCTATGTTGAATATATAATTAGCTTGAACTTTTTAAGTTGTCAAATAATATTCCATTGTATAATTACAACGGGTATGATTGACCCCTTTTCATGCTGAAGGACATTTGGCTTATTTTCAGTTTGAAGATATTATGAATAGAACTTCTGTGAATATTCTTGCACAAGTATTTTGGGGTAAGAATGGAATTGCTAGGCCATAGGGTAGATGGTAGTTTAACCCTATAAAAATGCCAAACAGTTCTCAAAAGTGTTTGTACCATTTGACATTCCAAACAGCAATGTATTAGATTTCCACTTGACCTACATCCTAACCGACATTTGGTGTTGTCAGTCATTTTTATTTTAGCCATTCTAGTGGGTATCAGGTGGCTTACATTTGCATTTTTATATTGAGTAATCGTGTTGAACACATTTTCATAAACTTATTAGAAATTCACATACCTTCTTTTGTAAAATGTTTGTCCAAGTGTAATTTCCATTATTAATTGGGCTGTTTGTCTTCTTATTGTCAAATTTTGGAGGTCTTTATATATTCTAGATATGAGTCCTTTCTCCAATATATAAAGGATTAGTATTCTGAATATATGATACATATATACACATGTATACATTAACGTGTATGTATATTCAGAGGGTACCAAAAATATATACATGTTTTAAGACATTTTAAGGAATGTTATCTATCTAAGTTGAATTGAAGGTGTCCTTACTAGTCAAGCGTACCCAGACATGCTGTGCACATATTTACCTGCAATTCATACACTTTGGGGGAATGATTGATTTTACTTCGAACAAGATCTCTTAAAATATGTATACATTTTTGGCACACCCTGCATATCAAAGGACTCACATATAGAATATGCCATATGTATAAAATCTATCTCTTTCTGAATGTGTAGGTTGTGTATACATATTTGACTTGGTACCTTGTTTAATAATAAATTGAGCATAGATCCATTCCTGTACTCTCTCTTGTTTATCCAAGTAGCTGATATCACAATCTTTATAACTGTAGCATTATAATAATTGTCGTAAGTTCTGAAAGCAGATAAGGCAAAGCTTGATATTGTATTTTGTCTTTTCAAGATTGTTGTGTAGTCAAGATTCTTTTTATTTCTGTATAAATTTAGAAACTGATTGTTAGTTTTTAGAGAGAAAAACTATCAGTTTTTTAAGTGAGATTTCTTTGAATCTAAAGATTAATTTTAAGAGACTGAACATATTAACAATATTAAATCTTTGAATCCATAAATACAGCATATGTCTCCATTTATTTGGTTTTCTTTAATTTCTCCCATCAATATTTTATAATTTCCAGCATGCTGCTATTATGTCATTTCTTTTAATTTAATTTTTCAGTTGTTCATTGCTAGTATATAGAAATGAGATAGTAAATTAACTTCTATGTTGCAATCATGTTAAATTCAGTTGTTAGAAATCATAATGTTTTGGTTGTTTCTCTTGGATTCTCTATGTAATCATGTGGTCTACAAATAACAGCAATTGTACTTCTTCCTTTCTAACAGCAAGGTCTTGATTTTTCTTGCCTTATTACAGTAGCAGGATTTCTAATTTAGTGTTAAATAAAAGTAGTGAAAGTATATATTCTCATTTTGATCCCAATCTTAGAGGACAAAAACTATGTGAAAGATTTATTTAATAGATATTCTTCACCAAATTTAGGATGTTTCCTTCTGTCCCTCATTTGCAAAGATTTAATTTATGAAAAAGTGCTGAATTTGTCCAATTTCCTTTCTGTATCTATTGAGATAACCAAACAATGTTTCTGATTCAGTTCAATAATATAACATATAACTTTGATTGGCTTATTCAAAATGTTAAAAACAACCTTGTATTCCTCAAGTAATACTTACTTGGGTATAATGTATAATCCATATATATTGTTCAATTTAATTTTCTAATTTTTTTGCTAAGCAATTTTTGCATCTATAATCACAAAATGTTGGACTTAAATTTTCCTTTCTCACAATAACTTCGTCAGGCTTCTCTTATAATCATGGTAATGCTGGTCTCATAAAATAAGGAGGGAAGTATTCTCAGCTACACTGCTTTTCTATGACATAACTATAAAGTCCAGGTCATATATTTTTTTAAATCTTTGATAGAATTAATCAGTGAAACCATCTGGTCCTGGCGTTTCTTCTGTGGGAAGATTTTAAGTTGCTAATTCAATTTCTTTAATAGATACTGAACTATCCAAATTTTCTATTTATTCTCATTTATGATAAATTATAGAATCTGTAGTAACATCACTTTTTTTATTCCTATATGAGTATATTGTGTTTTTTCTCCATTTTTCCTGATCAGTCTTGTCTGACCTTTATTTTTTTTTAATTTTTATTTTTTATTAAATCATAGCTGTGTACATTAGTGCAATCATGTGGTACAGGGTGCGGGCTTCATATACAATCTGAAATATTTTCATCCAACTGTTCAACATAACCTTTATGGGATTTTCTCGTTTATTGTATGAAAACATTTGTGTTCTGCATTTAGTAGGTTTCACCTGTCCCTTTTAAGATTCACCATAAGTGTGATCCCACCATTTACCCTCTTTCCACCCACCCTCCCCCTCCCCTTCCCTCCCTTACCTCTTGTGCTATAATTGGGTTGTAGCCTTCATATGAAAGCTATAAATTAGCTTCATAGTAAGGCTGTATACATCAGATACTTTTTCTTCCATTCTTGAGATACTTTGCTAAGAAGAATGTGTTCCAGCTCCATCCATGTAAATATGAAAGAGGAAAAGTCACCTTCTTTCTTTAAGGCGGCATAATATTCCATGGTATACATGTACCACAATTTATTAATCCATTCGTGGATTGATGGGCATTTGGTCTTTTTCCATGGCTTAGCAATTATGAATTGGGCTGCAATAAACAATCTGGTACAGATATTTTAGTTGTAATGTGATTTTTGGTCTTCTGGGAGGCACCTGTGGCTCAAAGGGGTAGGGCACCGGACCCATAAAGCTGGAGGTGGCAGGTTCAAACCCAACCCCAGTCAAAAACTGCAAAAAAAAAAAAAAAAAAAAGGCAAGAAACCTTGGAATTTAGGAACAGAAAAACTGTCAGAGGTTTCACTGGCAATTAAACTTTCTTCCATCTCAGGATGGGCAAAGGATCTGAAGAGAAACTTCTCTAAAGAAGACAGGTGCATGACGTTCAGACACATGAAAAAATGCTCACTATCCTTAATCATCAGAGAAATGCAAATCAAAACTACCTTGAAATATCATCTAACTCTAGTAAGATTAGCCCACATAATAAAATCCCAAAACCAGAGATGTTAGCGTGGATGTGGAGAAAAGGGAGCACTTCTACATTGCTAGTGGGAATGCATACTAACACATTCCTTTTGGAAAGATGTTTGGAGAATACTCAGAGATCTAAATATAGACCTGCCATTCAGTCAGACCCTTATTGATTTTACTAATGCCTACCAATAACCAGATCTACATCCCCATTTCTATTTCATGCATTATTTTATCTTATTTTTGATATTTTCTTTCTTCTATTTACTTGGGGTTTAACTTGCTCTCTTTAATGTCTTTTTTGTATTATTTATTTAATTATTTATTTTTATTATTTGAGATTCATTGAGGGTACAAAGAATTAGGTTACACTAATTGCATTTGTTAGATAAAATCCCTGCTAAAATTGTGTCCTGCTGCCAAGAGGTATCCCATACACCATGATCCCATCCCCTTCCTACCTATCCTCCCCCTACTCCCTCATTCACATACCCCCCCTTGTATTAGTTCATCTACTGCCTTCATATTAGAATTGAATACATTGGTTCTAGCTTCTCC
Organism: Arctocebus calabarensis; assembly: GCA_963573935.1. Lineage (NCBI taxonomy): Eukaryota > Metazoa > Chordata > Mammalia > Primates > Lorisidae > Arctocebus > Arctocebus calabarensis. The sequence continues at coordinate 29,775 of CAUYON010054437.1, forward strand.
ATTCTTGTGATACTTCACTAAGAAGAAAATGTTCCACCTGCATCAACATTAATACAAAAGATGTAAAGTCTCCCTCCCTCTTCATGGCTGAATAGTATTCCATGGTATACATATACTACAGCTTGTTAACCCATTCCTAGATTGGTGGCAGTTTCCACATTTTGGTGATTATAAATTGAACTGTGATGAACAATCTAGTGCATATGTCCTTACAATAAAATGATTTTTTTTTCTTCTTTTTCTTCTAGATGCCTAGCAATAGGATTGCAGGATAAAATGGGAGGTCTAATTTGAGTTCTTAGCAGGTTCTCCATACTTCCTTCCAAAAAGGTTGTATTAGTTTGCAGTCCCACCAGCAGTGTAAAAGTGTTTCCTTCTCTCCACATCCACATCGGCATCTGCAGCTTTGAGACTTTGTGACGTGGGACTTTCTCACTGGGGTTAGGTGATAACTAAGGGTAGTTTTGATTTGCATTTCTCTGATGATTAGAGACAATGAGCATTTTTTCAAATGCTTGTTAGCCATTATCTGTCTTCTTTAGAGAAGGTTTTATTCATGTCTCTTGCCCAATGATATATGGGATTGTTGGCTCTTTTTTTTTGCTGATTAATTTGAGTTCTCTATAGATCCTAGTTATCAAGCTTTTGTCTAATTCATAATATGCCAATTTCTTTTCTTATTCTGAAAGTTTCTGTTTGCTTTGGTTGTTGTTTCTTTAGCTGTACAGAAGCTTTTCAGGTTAATTAAGTCTAATTTTTAATTTTTATTGTTGTCACAGTTGCCATGAAGGTCTTCTTCATAAAATCTTTCCCTGGGTCAATACTTTCAAGTGTTTTTCCCACACTTTCTTTAAAGAGTTTCATTGTTTTATGCCTTACATTTAAATATTTTATCCATTTTTGAATCAATTTTTGTAAGTGAATAGGGATTCTTTTCTTCTTTGGTTTATCAAAGATCAGGTGGCCTGAAGAAGTTAGTTTCATCTCATAGTTCTCTATTCAGTTCCAAAGGTCAATGTCTGTATTTTTGTCTCAATACCATGCTGTTTTGCCCACTAGGCACTTGTAGTATAGGTGAAAGTCTAGTATGCTGATGGCTCTGGCTTTGTTTTGATTACTAAGAATTGCCTTGGCAATATATTTTTTTTCTTGCTTCCATACAAAAGAATTGTTTTTTCCAAAGTTTGAAAGTATGATGTTGCTATTTTAGTGGGGTTTGCATTGAATCTATAGATAGCTTTGGAAAGTACAGACATTTTAACAACATTGATTCTTCCCAGCCATGAGCATGGTATGTTCTTACATTTGCTAATATCTTCTGCTATTTCTTTTCTTAGGGTTTTATAATTTTCTTTGTAGCGGTCCTTAACCTCTTTTTTTTTTTTTTTTTTTTTTGTAGAGACAGAGTCTCACTTTATCACCCTCAGTAGAGTGCTATAGCATTACATAGTTCACAGCAACCTCCAACTCCTGGCCTTAGGCAATTCTCTTGCCTCAGCCTCCCAAGTAGGTAGGCCCATGGGTGCCTGCCATAAAGCCTGGCTATTTCCTTCACCTCTTTTTTAATGTATATTCCTATGTATTTCATTTTTTTTGGAAGCTACTTTGAAGAGAATTGTGTCCTTGATTAGCTTCTCAACTTGTTTGCTATTGGCATGTACAAAGGCTACTGATTTGTGGACATTGATTTTATATCCTGAGACATTGCTCTATTTTTTTATCAATTCCAGGAGTCTTATGGTGGATTCTTTGGGGTTCTCTAAGTACAAGATCAATCATAAGCAATGAGGGAGTGTTTGACCTCCTCTACACCCATATGGATGTCCTTTATTTCCTTTCTTGCCTGATTTTATTGGCTAGAACTCCCAGCACTATATTAAATAGTAGTGATGACAGAAGACAACCTTCTGTGTTTCTAATTCTAAGTGAAAAACCTGTCAACTTTACTTCATTCAGCATAATATTAGCCGTGGGATTGTCACAAATGCTTTTGAGCAGATTAAGAAATGTGCCACCTATGCCTATATTCTTAAGTGTTCTAATTAGAAAAGGGTGCTTTCTCTGCATCTATTGAGAGGATCATATGGTCTTTGTTTCTGCATCTGTTGATAAGGTGAATTACATTTATGGACTTGCATATGTTAAACCAGCCTTGCATCCATAGGATGAAACCTACTTGATTGTGGTGAATGACTTTTTTAAATGTGTAGCTGTAATCTATTGACTAGGATTTCATTGAAAATTTTTGCACCTATATTAATTAGTGAAAGTTGTCAGAAATTCTCCTTTTTCATTGGGTCTTTTCCTGCTTTTGGTATTAAGGTGAAGTTTGCTTCGCAGAATGTGTTGGGAACACATTTTTCTCCATGTTGGGGAATAATTTCTTCACTGTGGTTATAAGTGTTTTTTTTGAAGGTTTGATGGAATTCTTGTGTGATGCTGTCTTAACCAGGCCATTTTCTTGTTGGAAGAATTTTTTATTGTTTTTTCAATGTCAGTTCTTGAAATTGATCTGTCCAGGAGATCTTTTTCTTTTTGATTGAGTCTAGGGAAAGGGTACAGTTCCAGGTATTGATCCATTTCCTCCACATTGTCAAATATCTGGGCATAGAGTTTCTTGTAGTACTCAGAGATGATCTCTTATATCTCTGTGTCATCTGTTATTATTTCTCCTTTAGCATTTCTAACTGAGGTTTTTACAGATTTTACTTTTCTCTTTCCAGTTAATCTGGCTAAAGGTTTGTCAATTTTATTTATTTTTTTCAAAAACTAACTTTTTGTTTCATTAATTTTCTGAATGATGCTTTTGTTTTCGATTTCATTAATCTCTGGTTTAGTTTTGGTTATTTCTTTTCTTCTGCTGAGTTTAGGATTATATTATTCTTCTTTTTCCAATTCCACAAGATGTTTCATGACATTGTTAATGCACTCTCTTTCTATTTTTTGAATGTAGGCATGTAATGTGATAAATTTCACCCTTAAGATAGCTTTTGCTGTATCTTGTATCTTCATTGTTGTTATGTTTGAGGAATTTAACAATTTCCTCTTTTATCTCTTCCTGAACCCAACTATCATTCAGCACAAGGTTGTTTAATTTCCAAGCCTTTGCATGGGGTGAACGTTTTTAGAGTTGAGTTCACCTTTACTGCTGTGTGGTCTGAGAAGATACAGGTATAATTTTCATTCTGTTAATTTTTCTGTGGTTTGATTTGTATCCTAGGTTGTGGTCAATTTTGGAGTATGTACTATTGGCTGATAAGAAAAATGTATATTCCCAAACTTTGGAATGTACATGGCTCTTAATCCCATTTATTCTAGGGTCACATTTAAAGTCTTTTGTATTTTTTTTTAATTTCTGTTTAGAGGATCTGTCCAGTTCTCAGAGGGATGTTAAAGTCCCCAACAACTATGGTGTTATGTGATGTCATATTGCTCAGACCCCTCAAGGTCTGTTTCACAAATCTAGGAACTAGAGACAGGGTACACTGTGAGACCAACCCTTGAAGGATTCTTGTGAGCTTTAAGACCCCAACCCAGGAGGGTCTGAATAGTGAGGAAACAATCAGCCCAACACTGAAGACAACTAAGTTTGGAACAAGGACCATAGAGGTTGCTGGATGTGATCTCCGTCTACTGAAAACACCACAGTCCCACTTGGTGTCCTAGTGACATATTGTAACATACTGTCATCAAGAGCTAGGACTTCTGTTTGAAGCAAAAGAGGCAGTGGGAAGGAAAAAGGAGGACAAGGTGGTGAACTAGAAGAAAGAACACATGAGGAGGAACCAACGGAATAATTCTGGCAACATGAAAACCCCAAACAGAGGAAATCCCCCAAGGGACCTTTAGGCAGCTACTGCAGAAGATTCCAATCATAAAGAATTAATGGACTTGACAGAAAAGTATTTTAAAATATGGATGATAAAGACAAACTAGGAATGGACAAGAAAAGGGATCAACAGAACCAAAAGTCAGACAAGAGATATGTAGAATACAGAAAGGATATGACAGAGCTTAAGGAAATGAAGGAAACAATGAGGGAATGTAAATAGAAAATATCAAAAATAGGTTAGACCATGGAGAAGAGAGAACCTCAGAGCAAGAGAATAATGTTTTTGAGCTACCCACGTAGTAAAAGAGGCAGAACAGAAGAGAGAGAAAGCAGAACAGGCACTTAGAGAACTGTAAGACTCCATGAAGCATTCAAACATACGAGTAATAGGGATTCCTGAAGGAGAAGATTGTTCTAGTGCCTTAAGTTTGAATTTTTCATTGTTAATTTCAGTTCTTTCTTGTTTTATATGTATATTTAAACATGTAAATGTAAAATCTATAACTATTTCTCTAAGTATAGATTTTTGTGTGTTGTGTTTTTATTTTAATTCAGTTTGAAACATTTTCTAATTTTCCTATTTTACTTATTATTTCTTCTTTAATCCATAGATTATTTGAATGCATGTTTTCTGAATTGAAAATTTTGGAGTTTCCAGATAGCTCACCATTTACTGATCTTTAACTTAATTCCATATTGGTCAAAGAATTACTACATATGATTTCCTTTGTTATGCATAACAAGTCATTTTATTACTAAGCATATGCTATATCTTAATTAATGTTACATTTGCAGTTACAAAGAATAGGTACTCTGGAATTGTTAGTATGTGGGGTTCTATAAATATTAATTAAGTTAAGTTGGTTGAAAGAGTTTGTAGAATATAAGCTAATTCTTTTAATAGCTACTCTTTCCAGCAATAACTAATAGAAAGATGTTAAAACATATAATTAATTTTGTGGATATGTTCTATTTGTCATTGTACTTTTATCAAGTTCTGCTATCTGAATTTTGAAGTGTTATTATTAGGTACATACTCATTTAAGATTATTATTCATCCTTAATAAATCGAACATTTAATGAAAGTTTAATCTTTATTTCTAAGACTCTTTATCTTGAAATTACCTTTGTTGAAGTTTCTTATTTTCAGTATACATATAGCATAACTTTTAAAATCCTCTACTTTCAATATGAAGTATTCATATGTAAAGTGTACTTCTTATTCACCATAGAATTGTTTGTGTTTTAGAAAGTCCAACAGTATTTGCATTTTTTTTACATGCAATGTTTAATTCTTATACAGTTAACAATAATTATGTCATGGTGTTTACTTTCTAGTCTCATCTGGTATTTCTTCTGTTGTTTTTCTTTTCTTACTTTCTTTTCAGTGGATTAACATTTTTTGACATTCCATTTTATCTACTCTATTGACTTTCAAGCTTTTCAATTCTTTTACCTTTTTTGGTGTCACTATAGGTATTACTATACATACTTTCTTTTTCACATTCTTTTTTAGAATAATATAATAATAATTAAAGAAACATAAAAACATTATAGCATTATAAATAAATTTATCCTTCCTCCCATGTTTGAGTTCTTTGTGTCATGTTTTATATATGTTATCATATCCACGATACATTATTTTTTATCTTTATCAGTAAATGATAATTTAAGTAAATTAAAAATATGCACCAATTAAAAAAATAGAAATGAAAAGATCTTATACCTTTAACCATATATTTACTATTTCTATGTTTTTTATTCCATTCCACAAATTTAAGCTTCCATCTCACATCATTTTCCCACAGCAAGAAAAACTTTCTTTATCATTTCTTGTAGAGAAAATCTGTTGAAAAATTTTTCAGCTTCTGTCTGTCTAAAAAATCTATTTATCCCATTTTCATTTTCGAAAGATATTTTAACTGAATATAAAATATTGTGCTGACAATTATTTTTTAACACTTTAAAGATTCTATTTCATTTTATTCTGGTCTCCATTGCTTGTGATAAGAAGCCACCTGTCATTTTGCCTTCTCTTCTCTACTTGCTCTTTAAATTTCACTTTTTTGTTTGATCTTTAGCACTTTGAATATAATGGGCCTATATGCAATTTTGTTTGTATTTCTTACATTTAGGTTTTATTATACTTCTTGGATCTGTGCGTTAGTATTTATTAATTGGGGAAAATCTCAGCCATTGTATCTTAAAACATTTCTTCTGATCCACCATTGATCTTCTCTTTTGGAACTCTAAATACAGGTTTTTATATGCTCAATTTCTTTTCTTTTTTTTTTTTTTCTTTTTGCAGTTTTGGCTGGGGCTGGGCTTGAACCCGCCACCTCTGGTGTATTGGGCTGGCACCCTACTCCTTGAGCCACAGGTGCTGCCCCATATGCTCAATTTCTTTTATTTTTTCTTATATTTTATGTTTATTTGACAATTTTCTTTCTTTTTTTTATTTTCTAGTGACTTACCTTTAAATTTATGGATTCTTCCCTCTATTGTGGTCCTGTCTTCTGTTAAAACCATCAGTGTGTTATTCAATGTGTTTTAATTTGTTTGTTTGTTTGTTTGTTTGTTTGTTTTGAGACAGAGTGTCATACTATTACTTTGGGTAGGCCACCCTGGGATCAGCCTAGTTCGTGGCAGCCTCAAACTGCTGGACTCAAACAGTCCTCTTGCCTCAGCCTCCCAAGTAGCTGAGACTATAGGCACCCACAACAACGCCCAACTCATTTTTTTTTAAGAAGAGATGGTGTCTTGCTTGTGTTCATGTTGGTCTTGAACTCCTGAGTTCAAGCAATCCACCCTTCTCAGCCTCTCAGATTTCTAGGATTGCACCACACTTGGCCTGCATTTCAATTTTTATATTTTTTATTTCTTTCATTACATTACTCATCTCTTCTCATATGTCTAATTTTTCTGCTAAAACCTAATGTATGTACTCATAGTTTTTAAATGTTTCTGTCTGATAATAATAATATCTAATCCATCTCTGAACATGTTGCTATTGACCATTTCCTTCCTTTTCATATTTTCCTGCTTCTTTGTGTTTTATGACTTTTGCTTGTGTACAAGCTACTCTGTCATAAATACTTAAGCACCCTAGAGACTAGAGAAATAAAGTTTACTTCCTGTAAAGATTATGCCCCTTTATTCTATCAGGCATTAATACATAAGGCTAAGTTAATGTAATCTATAGTTAAGCAGAATCTGAATCTAGGTTTTGCTGAGTTTATTTAGACTTAACGACTGGCTTCAAATGTTTTGAGTAAAGAATCAGGACTTTCCATTAATCAGGACTCCATAGAGGAGACACAATCACAGAATGACAGAAAATACACCACTGAAGAATAAATAAATTAGTGGGAAGATTTAGTTGTGCTTTATTTCCAGAATGTAACACAAATGTAGAATGATGCACAAAGTATGAGGGATAGGTTCAGAGAAGAGGAACATAAATCCTGCAATTTATTTCCTTATTGTACAGAGTTACAGTATAGTTCTGTGTTAGAGCAGCCATTCTCTAATTTCAACATGTATTAAAATCATTTGATGAGCTTGTAAAATACAGATTGCTGGGCCCCACCTTGAGAGTTTCTGATTTACAAAATCTGGAATAGAGCTGCAGAATTTTATTTTGATATGTTTTCTAGTAATGCTATTGTTGTTGTCCTCAAAACTTCCTTTTATAAACCACTGTGTTTAAGAAGAAGTTTAAAGCCAATGATGATAGCATTAGGAAACCAAGCGTTAAAACAACAAAGATAAAATCCCTGCTCTTACAGGACCTATTTCTAAGTAGTAAAAAATAGGTGATTGATATAAAAATAATAAAATCTAATTTCTGACAGTAATGCCTTCCAGACACAAAATGTGCTGTATATACAGAAAAACTGACATGGACAGAGACTATGATATTGGTGACAAAGAATAATCTTTCTTGGAGTCATGAGAACTGAGATATGAAGGATGAGTAGGGATCGAGCTTTGCAGATTACTGTAGATAAGACTACATGAAATCAGCATAGTTTTCTAAACAGGAAATTTGATGATGAAAGCAGAATTTAAACCTGATTAATTTGGCTGTGTCTAAGAGAAACTGAAGACAAATGTCCTTCCACGGTGAACAGTAGTCTATAGAGTATCACAATAATTAAGAAGCATTAGTTTTTACTGCATAGAAATAGTCACTAGCTACATGTGACTATTCAAATTTAAATTTCCTAAAATCAAATTAAATTAAAAATTCAACTTCTCAATCATACTAGTCATATCTCAAATGCTCAATAGCCTTATGTGTCTATTGTCCAGGCCATTGGACAGCACAGATATAAAGGACTCCTTTCAACACTGAAAAGGGTTGGCCAGCAATGGCCTGGACTATGGTATTCACAGGGGGACAAAATCTAAGGGTCAAATCTGAGTGTGGAGATGGACAGAAAGGAGGGTTGACAGGGCACAATGATAAGCGAAGCAGCATATCTCCCTAAACATGTGTGTTTTGTTGGTAAATTTTAAAAAATCTGCATTAAAATACACTTAAGTCAAGGGCACTGTAAAATCAGCACTTGCTGTGTTACACAATTCATCATAATATTTTTTTTCAATATAGGAAAATACCATAACTGATAAGATAAATATTATGATCGCAAGTATTTTTCTCCCTCCTCTCCTTTTCTGTGGGTAATTACCAATGTCTGTAATTGACAACAGTTGATCAAATCAAAATAGGAAAACTAATAATGAGCCAGATTCTCCCACCACATTCCACCCGTTGAAGGCAGAGAAAGCTCTGTGCACACAGGGAGACACATGGCGAGCTAATCTGGCCCAGGATTTACACAGCACTTTCAATTTGAAGATCTTAAAATGTTGAACAAATATTCACTTTTATAGGCCATCCTAGGAGATGGAATCATCATTTATATATCCAACTAAATTGGGTCTAAAAGTTTGAGTTAAAGACTTTATGCCACCTAAAATAGTACTATTTTAAAAGTGTGTTTCCTTCTTTCCATACATGCATGTGTCAGAATTCACAAGATCTGAACCTTCTGTTCTAAATTAAATTACAGTATTCTTTACGGCTACACTCAGCTTAGCCTTTTGGATACCATCTTCCTCCCAGCTATGCATCTGATCTCAGATAAGAAGTTAATCATTCTTACTCTTATTAACCTAAATTAAATACATTTACTCACCTAAACACATATTCATGTACCATGCATCATAGTTGCCTAATTTATTTATGATCCTAAATTTATTGGAATTTTTCAAATAAACAGTTTACAAATGTGTTAAATGACTCTTGCTCTCAATAAACCACAAGTGGATTAACCAATTGGTAGGTCATTCAAAAATCCTGGGCCTCTTCTACCTTTTAACTGCTAATTTTCACACTGCTGTCCCCATCACTCTGCAGCTGACACTTGTGTCATTAATAGCAAACCAGGCTGGGCAGGGAGAAGGACGGGAGCTGTTTGGCTTTAGTCACTCGGTTAATTAGAGAAAGAGATAATGCTGCCAATTTATCCACTAGTTCAACAAATATATATTCAAGTCCTGAAATACATAAGAGGAACATCAAGATATATTTGTAGACAGAATCTTTCTACTCGAGAGAAATAGAAAGAAAAAGGCAAAGATAAGATTTTTCCCAGTTATCACAGCAGGTACTAAATCCAATTCTACACATGGATCCTGGAAAGGCTTGTCCAGCTCATCTCTTCCCCATTGTTCTGTCTATGTCTCAGTGGTTTTTCACATCCCCAGGTTCCCGATGATGGCCAAGTCTAAGGCAACCAACTGGGAGTGGAGCATGTGGCCTGAAGTTTATGTCCTCAGGGCATGTGGGGATATAAAAGTTTTAAGCTTCTCTGACTTCCAAATATTGTCTTAAATCCATAGAAAGAATATAGGAAAACAAGAGCCTCGAAATACATTGCATACTTTTGTTGATGCTAAAATTTGCTTTTCAGCATAGGACTGTGTCCAAGGGGTTTCCCATAAGAGGCAGAATCATAGAAGAGGCAAAGCATTGGCCTGATGGTTAAAGTGACTCCACATTTAGCCTTATATTTGCTTCTAATCACTTCAGCTTTCTCATCTCATTATTGTGCCCCTAAAATGAAGAGAATGAGAGGGTCTATTTTGCAGAGTTGATGCAGGGGTTAGATGCTTTAAACCATGCCCAATACTTACAAGAGCTCTTCCCGTGGACCATCCCTCCATATATGCTGGCTATGGATACTTATTATTGTTACTCTTAACAACTAGCAGGACAAATAATTTAGTCAAATTGGACCTCAGATTCTTCCACACTCTTTGGAGGATTGGATGTGTTTCACTGAATTTCAGGTTTTCTTTTCTTTCTTTCTTTTTTTTGCAGTTTTTGGCTGGGGCCGGGTTTGAACCTGCCACCTCTGGCATATGGGGCCTTACTCACTACTCACTGAGCCACAGGCACTGCCCAGTTTCAGGTTTTCTTGAAAGCCCCTCAGAGGCCACTGTGGAGGAGAAGAGGACAGTGAAGGACCAGGATGACAGCTGGGGTATCAGTACTTTCTGCCACTGAAACAATAAGAGCTTTGCCATGTTACAGATTTGGAGCCAATTTTATTTAATTTGAATATAAATGGGGTAGCATTAATTATGCTGATTTTCAAAAAAAGTTTGAAAAACACTGACAGATATTCCCTAGGCCTTTATGAGTTCAGATGCCTTTTGGTTTTTAATATGTGTATTAGTTCACCTGTACTGACACAAGATGTTATTAATATAAAAATATGTTTTATATTACTAAAAGGCCAAATCCTGCCTTCTCTTCACAAAGCATGAACACAAGAAGAACTTTTATCTTGTCATCTAATTAAACTCTTTTTCTAGCAATTTCAAAGCTTTTATTTGGTCTATATCCTTTCTGTTCTCTTTGTTTTTCCTCAAGGCTTGGATACTCAGATATATCTGGCTCATCAAACGTCTAATTTATTATTGCCAAACTGAGAGAACAGAATATGAAAGTACAGGCAACCTGGGAATAAAGATAGGATTAAAAAAATAATAAAAATTGTTATACATAGAAATGGAAAATAATAATTCCAATGTGAAAATAAAGAGCCTTGTAAACAATGGAGGATATTGGGAAGATAGTTCTTCTTCGTTATGGATTAAAATTATACTGTGTTAGATAATTAATACATGCTTTGAAAAGGTGTGTCTCTGGGTCAATATTTACCTGCAGGACAATGAGGAGAATAAAAAGGTGAGTTTACAGCACATAGCCTGACTTGAATAAATAGCTCAGACTTTGAGAAATGTATCAGAAGGAAGAAAAAGGAGATACCTAGGGACCTTCTGTAGGAACAGTTTGGGTTTTGCAGAAGATAAAAGTTACAAATGTATGGATTAAGAAGACCCCCAATTCTTTGATTCTCCTCCTATGTAGAGGTGAGGCCTACGTATCCTTTACTAGGCTCTGAGAAGGACCTATGACCTAGGTAACCAGAAGAATATGGTGGAAGTGATGACAAGAAGGTTTTTGAGCAAGCACTTTCAGCTTCCTGTCCCTTAGAAAATTTCTGTCTGGGAAAAGAAGCTGACTACCCTGCTATAAAGAAGCCTAAGGAAGCCAAGTAGAAAAGCCCTGGAAAATAAGATGTATGCAGAGAGATGAAGGTAAAAATCACAGAGATGCACCAGATGTGAGAGTGAAGAAGCCATCTTGGAAACCAGCCTACCATCCTCAGCCAATGCTATGATGATTAAAAATGAATATCAAAAAAAAAAAAAAAAAAGAATATCCAAGTTGTATCCCTTTTACATTCCTGATCTGCAAAATTTTGAACAAAATCGTTAACCTAAGGTAGTAAGTTTTGGTGTAGTTTTTAATAAGGTAATAAATAGGCAAAATAGCAAGGGAAGGAGAGAATTTTGAAGATGTATGAATGTGAAGAGAAAAGGACAAGGATAGAAACTGAGTATATCTTGTGAGCATTTAATTTCTTGGTTTTCTTTCCTTTGGCTTATGGAGTAAAATCACACATACCATACATCTATCAATTCTCTTTTCTAAGTGGAAATTCCTTTTGTTATCCCACCTTTAGTAATCTCCCCTAAGTTAAGTACATGCAGCCTGGACCAGGGTATTTTGGAAGATGAAAGAATGGATCAACACAGCAAAGACTCGGCCCAACATTTGGTCCTCTGCAGAAGCCATTCCTTTAGATCCAGTTTTCCACAGAAAGAAGCATGCCTCTCTGTAAGCCTGCACATCCAAACCAGGGTTGCAGCAGCCTACCAAAGCACACATACTGAGGATGAGCCTCCTCATGTGCCAGCTAGCTGTGCATGGCCAGTAAGCCTCTTCATTTCAATGTACTTAAAAGAAGTGGATTCCACCCTATTACCAACAACACCCACTCCAGATCCTCCCACTATGGAACCTAGGAGACCATGCCAGTGACTGACTATATGAGACCTGAAAAGAAGGAGAAGCAATGCTCAATATCATTGTTTGTAAGCATTTGTTGAATGCTTCCTTTTTATTATCAGGAATATTTAGTGGGAAGACTTTGAAGGAAAGGGCTTAACTAAAGGAATCAGTAAAATCTGGGCATAGCAGAAAATCAACTCCATATGAATTTCCAGGTTATATTATTCAGGAACATTCACAAACTTGCCTCCATGTGCTTTCATTGGTAGCACTGTACAAACAACTCAGTAAGGTTTCATAACCTTGGTATATCAGTGTCTTGCAGTTGTATTTGTGACAATGTGTGGCAGTGTCTTGCTGAGTGGTGTTCATTATTGTTGTTGTGTGTTTTTGTGTGCTATTGCAAGAATGTTGGAGCTTGAATTAGGGCAACAAATAAACATTTGTAAAATGTCTTATTAAATTTGGGGAAAGTGGAAGTGAAATCGGGGACATATTAAGTTCAAGTTTATAGGGATAATGCCATGAAGAAAACAGCAGTGTATAAATGAATTAAACATTTTTCTGAAGGAAGAGAAAGAGAAATCATCCCTGATGAAGAAAGGTCACCAGGGCCAGTAACAAATAGAACTGACAGAAACATTGCAAAATTAGTTGAATTATACATCAGAATTTTCAACCGACTGTGAGAAACATACCATACCAAGAGAACATTGATATAGAAACAGTTGGGAAAATTTCAACTGAGAATATTGGCCAACATTATGGTTCTTGCATCACAACAATGCACCAGCTCACATGGGACTATCTGTGAGTCCCACAAATAACTGTAAACAAATAACTGTGTTGAAACTCTCTCCCTACTCTCCTAATCTGGATCCAAATGATTTTTTTTTGTCTTTACACTAAAAGGAAATATTGAAGAGAAGACATTTTGATGACATTCAGGATACCAAGGGTAATGCATGATGACAACTTTCATGGCCCTTCCAGAAAAAGAGTTCCAAACTGCTTCTAAGGGTGGACTAGATATTGACATCAGTGCATAGCTACCCAAGAGGAGTAATTTGAAGGTGTGACTGCAGTGATATTCAGCAATGAGGTATACAGCACTTTTTCTAGGATGAGTTCGTGAAATTAATTGTCAGACCTTGTAATCATAATATTGCCCACTATGTTCAACCAACAGCATCATTGCATTAAAAGTAATAGTGACTTCTTTACACCTTCCTTGTATCTGATATCAATGTTTTTCAACCTTTTTTTATCTCACAGCACACTTGAACTTATAGTTAAACTTCCATGGCACACTTAAATTATGTTAATTAAAACAGAGAATGAAAAAGGAATATACTTACTGTGCTTTGAACGTCTTTAAAAAAAACTTAATGATCTTTAAAAATTTTCATGGCACACCTATGTTCCACAGCACACTGGTTGAAAATCACTGCTTTATTCCTTCCTTATACAGGCCCTGTACCTGAACGACTGGTCATCCTCATTTGCATCCCACAAGTGAGGTATTATGAACTTCTGATGCTTATTCTTTTCCCAACAGCACACAGCTGGTATATGGCAGAGTCAGTATTTGTTTAACATTAGAACCATTTTCTTTTTATTAAACATTGCTACTTCTCTATAATTACTGTTTTACATGGTATTGGTGTTTATCTCTTGAACCAATAGCTCCTGAAAGTAGTATATGGTCTTTTCTTTTCAGGACCTACATCACTTAGAAGCCTGACCCCCAAAAAAAAAAAAGTTCTAGTAAATATTTACAGAAAGATTATATGTCAAAATTATAAAATCCATAATTACAACCCTACAGCCAAATTCAGCTAAATGGGAAAATGTTGAAATTATTCTCCCTAAGATCTAGAATAAGATAAGAGTGCCCACTGTCACCCATTTTATTCAACATAGTGGTAGAAGTCCAAGATAGAGCAATCAAGCAAAAAACAAAAAACACAAACAAACAAACAAATAAAAAACATTAAAATCAGGAAAGAGGAAGTCAAACTATCATTTTTTGCTGGCAACATCACCTCAAAATAACCTCTAGAAAATCCCAAAGACTCCACCAAAAGACTCCTGGAATGATAAATAAAATCAGCAAAGTCTCAGGTTACAAAGTACATAAATCAGTAACATATATGTATACCAATTATAATCAAGGTGAGAGTCCAATCACAGACTCAATAAAAACCCAATACCATTCAAATAGCTATACACACAAAAAAATACCTATTAAGATATTTAACCAAGGAGGTAAAAGATCTCTGCAAGAAGAACTACAAGCCACTGAGGGAAAATTTGCAGGGAACACAAATAGAAAAAATACCTTGGTCATGGATCTTGGTACAAACAACATCACTAAACTGTCTAGACTATCCAAATCCAAAGTGATTTACAGATTCAATGCAATTCCTATCAAAACACCAAAGTCATATTTAACAGATCAAGCAAAAATAATGCTAAGCCTTCTTGTGGAACCAGAGCCTGAGTAGCCAATGCAATCCTTAGCAGAAAGAACAAATCCAGGGGCATCATATTACCAGACTTCAAACTATAGTACAAGGCTATAGCAACCAAAATGGCATGGTATGGGTACAAAAATAGAGACATAGACCAATGGAACAGAATACAGAACCCAGATACAAAACCATCTACTACAGCCAACTGATTTTGATGAAACAGACAAAGCACAGGGGAAATTAAGACCTATTTAATAGTCACATGCCAATGAGGAAAGTCAAGGAAAGTTTGCTTTTGCATATTTGGTTGTCCAGGTTAACTAGATGTGTGAAAACTACTTTCATTGGGCCAGTTTCTGACCTCCCACCTTTGGTTTTTAATAAATGGCACTGGGAAAACTTGATAGTCACAGAAGAATGAAATAGGCTTATCCCTGTTAGAATGGCTTTTATTAAACAATCCAAAAACAACAGATGTTGGCATGGATACAGAGAAAAATGAACCCTATACATTGTTGGTGGGATTTCATGTTAGTACAACCTCAATGAAAAACAGTATGGCAACTTCTCAAGACCTAAAAGGAGACCTATCATTCAATATAGCTATTTCACTACTGGATATCAACCCAAAGGAAAATAATTCATTTGATCAAAAAGACACCTGCACTCAAATGTTTATCACAACACAATTCACAACTGCAAAGACGTGGAAACAACCCAAGTGCCCATCAATTCATGAGTGGATTAACCAAATGTGTTATATGTATACCATGAAGTACTACTCAGCCATAAAAATGGATGAATTAATGTCTTACAACAATTTGAACGGAACTGACTAGAGGCCATTATACTAAATGAAGTATCCCAAGAATCGAATAACAAACATCATAGGTACTTGCCCATTAAAATGTAACTAGGTGATGAACACTTATGTGCACAGAGGAATGTAAAACATAGTGCAAATCAAGCAGGGAGGTAGGAGAGAACGGGGCAAGTCTACCTAAAGGGGACAATGAACCTCATTTGAGTGATGGGAAAACTTACAGACATGACTCAGGCATTGCAAAAACAATCTATCCATGTAACCATAAACATTTGTACTACCTTAATACATTGAAATTAAAAACAAACAAAAAAAGAATCAAAAAGGAATTTTTGTACTCTATTATGAACCTAGACTATAAAAATGACACCATTATCACCTTGACATATGAAAAGGACACTGTCAACATCAACAAATATATTACAGTAACCACAGACACACTATTGAAAACACAATTCTGACACTCATTGTCAACTAGAGCCAATTCCTTTAATTCAAAAAGAATAAAATTCTTTCACATTCTTCTGCTTCAGAAACAAAATTGATGTAATACCTTTTGAAAGTTTTGAGCTATCTCAAAATCTCAGGTAAAAAAAATCATGCATTGGTATTTTAAATGAAAGTAAGAAATAATGTCTATGTACGTGCTAAGTGTCAAGGCTGTGATTTTCCAATAGTTTTGCATTCCTCTAAGTAAAATGCTATCTACATCTCACAACTGGTGGATGTAAAGATTGTGAAACAAAATTGGACATAATCCATCAAACTCACACCCTTTGCCAACTTTAACTACTCACTCTATGGAGCACAGGAACTAGGTAAAAATTTATGGAAAATACTTAAATCAAAACTGACTGCTATTGATGTATATCTCCAAGGGGAATTGGCTCTTTCCCCTTTGATTTAAATTACATACAGCACTGGCCATTTGTATTTCCCTTCTCTCTCCAGCAGAACAAAGTAAAAGTTGTTGTTTTCGAGTAGCTCTTATACATAGGCATGGAATGAGGTACTTCCTTGAATCATCACAAAAACCATAAGACAGATGATAGATTCCCAACTTAAATATAAGAATATTGAAGCCAAAGTAATCTGAGCAAGGGAGAGAAAAAGGGAGAGCATGTTATATATAAAACAGATCCACATGTTTCTGGTGTTATAAGAACTTGTTGTTTGGGGGCAAGAGAGAGAATAAAGGTGCTCTAAAAATGCATTTCTAAGTACAATGAACGTAAATGATTTCCTCATTCTATTTACTATCTGCAATAACATGATTTCTCAGTCTTCTGAATCTCAAGTCATTACCAGTGGCAACTTGCCTGCCTGTAACCTTGTAAACTATACAATATTCACTAGAAAAGAGAGACTCCACTCACCGTTCAGTGCTGAAGATGGCCCAGATATCCCTCCCAGAGAAGTTCTTCACACCTGACTCTCCACTGGCCTCCCTCATGGCTACCCAGCTTGTTCTGATTTCTTCCCTTCTTGCTCCTAACTCAATTTTTAGAACGTATATTCTGATATTTTTCCTACCTATAAGCATTACTTCTTTTAATAGGAATTACAGATTCTTATTATGTAAACCTAGCTATGCTATAACTCCCTATTTCCCTGTCTCCATTTCAGTAAACTCCTACCCTAGAATTACCTGTTTGGGCAAAGATCCAATTTTGTTTACTTCAGACACATGACCATAAAAACACACATGTCCATGACTTAGATCAACTGTTTTCAAACGTGGATATACAATCATGTGTGGAAATTTCTGGAAATATAGATCCCTAGACCTCTATCCCGGACCAAGTAAACCACAATCTCTGAAGATAGTGCACAGGTAAAAATCCAGTTCAGATCTTAAAACTACAAGGCAATGTTTCTACTGCGAGGACTCACTTGAAAATCTCCAAAAGCCTGGTATTCTAGAGACACCTTTCGCAACAAGTGAGCTCTGATTTGAATTATATCTCTGCCTGAGGCTGTTTCTCTGGCATTCCAACACAATGAATGGCAAGTTCAGTCAATAAAAAGGAGACTTTGGGGTGGTTGTTGTGTATCATTCAAAACAACCAGTCAGGTGACTAACATTTCCTGTCAGTCAGAGATTTGTGGCCCATTTGACAGAGATGTATGATGACCTTAGGCTCTTGGTTTCTCCACCTGTTGGGAGGCTGGCAGGATTTGGAGATCATCTGTCATCTGTAGAGATAAGTGATGGGAGTCCCAAACTCTGCATTTTTCCCCTGACAAGCTGTAGATTCCTTAGACCTGGGTTGCAAACTCACATATCCACAGGAGTCTGAGAGGTAAGGTAAGTGACAGAAGGGATTTAGGTAGGGGTCATGGCTAGCTAGAGAGGCTCGGGAGCTCATGCCCCACCTTAAGTGGGTAGATAGATACTACTTCACTTGCAGCAATGGGGTTTTTTGCTGGATTTGCTTTATTATTTTCTGCATAGTTGTACAACCAAGTCTCAGATTTGTCTCTAGCAATTTCTGGTGACCACATCACCAGTTAAATACTCTGAATCCCCAAATCTAGAATTCAAAGGCTTCCATCAAATGAGGAGACTCTCTTATGCTCTAGTCTGGCTTATCTTTATTCTTCAGTTTGGATTTTTGGCTTCTTTAAACACACTTTCTTTCTGAAACTGTACTTGACTTGCTAATGTCCGTCTGACCACTTGAATTACATTCGTCTTCCCAGTTGAAAAGAGATCTCCATTCCCCTCTACCCACTGACCACAGCTTTCACCTCTTCCTTACTTTGCTCTCCTTTCCTCTTATGTCATTATCCCTCCACCCACTTCCTTCCCTTGTCACTTTCCCCCATGACCTTCTAAATGGTCTTCAGTTTATTTTGCTCAAGTCTAAAGTTTCATTCACTTTAAAAATACCAAACCAATGATCACTTCTATCCTCTGACTTCATAAGAAGCATTATTAAAATTGTTGTATAAAAAAATTACTGGAAAAGCACAATAAATTTCTACTACAACCTGCCATTTATTCAGTAATGCCTCACATCCATCACGCACTTGTGATATATACTATCTTTTTCTTTTTTTTGCAGTTTTTGGCCAGGGCTGGGTTTGAACCCGCCACCTCCAGCATATGGGGCTGGTGCCCTACTCCTTTGAACCACAGGCGCCACCCAAGTTTTTTTTTTTTTTTTGTAGAGTCTCACTTCATCGCCCTCAGTAGAGTGCCGTGGTGTCACACAACTCACAGCAACCTCCAACTCCTGGGCTTAGGCAATTCTCTTGCCTCAGCCTACCGAGTAGCTGGGACTACAGGCACCCACCACAACACCCGACTATTTTTCTGTTTTACAGTCTGGCCAAGGCTGAGTTTGAACCTGCCACCTTCGGCATATAGAGCTGGCACCCTACTCAATGAGCCACAGGTGCCGCCCTTATAGAATATGTTTTTATGTGAGATGATGGTTACTGTGTCATCTCTAAACAAAAGTGACCCAGAAAAAGTGTAATGTCTCTTGACACCAACATACTACTTGGTAAAACTAATAAATGAATTAATGACTTTAATTACAAATTTAAAAAGTCATGAGCCTAAAGTATCACAGAGGTATCAAACACTGCACTTCTGGGAATATCTTTTCTCAACAAGCCTTGCAGAAAAGATTTTAAGAGAAAAAAATTGCAAAATAGCACCCAAGCAAAATTAAAATGACATTTAGATTCCCCACTCTTCAAATCATAAGTTGTCATCAAAATAGCAACAAATAGTTTGTCTAGCTACTCACTAAAGAAATACATTCATTTGGGCTAGATGCTAAATCAAATAAAATTTAATATCCTTTGGAATCATCATAATTTCAAAGTAAATTTAAGTGCAAAAACCATAAGTCACATTGATTAATTTGAGTACATCCAATTTTTATAGCAAACTTTTGCTTATAAAATGAGAGGCTCAGGCTCAAAAGAAATCATTTTTATCTTACAGTCATAAATTGATCTCATCCTATTAGGTTGTTTTTTTAAGCAACAGAATTGTAAAAACTGGGTGCTCTGAATATAACTTTACATAACTATAAATCTTCGTTAGGTAAAATACAAATTGAACATGGAAATTTTATTTTGTTTTACAAAATACTATTCTTGAAGCTGGTAAAATTTTTTAAATTTATTTTTTGTTGTTATTTTTAAAATTCTCATATTTTCTAAACAAATTCTGCACCCACTCACAAGCAGAGTGTTGCACTTCCTCTAGGCCTTTCTGTGCTAAGCAAGGAACAAACTATGTTCCATGAAACAAAGGAAGACACAAATAAGTTTGACAATAAATCAGGGGCTCTGCAGATTTCCAGATAAGTTGTCAAAAAAATATTACCCCTGTTCTTCAGACCAATAGATTAAGGTATGCAAGCAATTACACAATTTTCTTTGAAGGTCTCAAATGACATTTGGAAACTCTCTATGATGCAATAAAGTAAGTCTTCAGGCCCAAAGGGGAAAAGCATTATGAACCCAGAATATTGAAACAAGTCACTGGAGGAACTGAGTTGATCTGTTTTGCTGCAGGACTTCCAAGCACATCTGGGGTATAAGGTTTTACCCCCCAAAACTTTATGCTTCAGATTATTTTGGAGGTTTCTAAGTAATTATGTTTCAGTGATACTCAGAAAAGGAACAAACTAAGCCCTCTGAAACAAGCAGGAACAAGTGGGTGGTAAAAAAGTAAAAACGTAGGGGGTGGCACCTGTGGCAAGGAGTAGGGTGCCAGCCCCATATACCAGAGGTGGTGGGTTCAAACCTGGCCCAGGCCAAAAACTGCAAAAAAAAAAAAAAAAAAAAAAGTCAAAAAGGTAAGGGTTTGGGGTGTGTTGAGGAAAGAATGGACTGAAGCTGGGCTTCTGGGTCTCATATCACAAGCAGTTTGGGGGAAAAACAGACACCCTACCCTAATGCATGAGTTTACATGCTTGAGTACAAGAGATTATAGAGCATGGAGCAAATTTCTCCAAGGTTGACCTCCAGCCATCTGACTCAGAATCACCGGGGCCACTTGTTATGCAGGAGACTGAAGCTTCCACCACCAACTTGTAAAATCAGAATGGCTATGCCCAGGGCCCAAGGATCAGAATTGTTTGTTTGTTTGTTTGTTTTTTGAGACAGAGTCTCAAGCTGTCACCCTGGATAGAGTGCTGTGGCATCACAGCTCACAGCAACCTCCAATTCCTGGGCTTAAGTGAGTCTCCTGCCTCTGCCTCCCAAGTAGCTGGGATAATAGGCACCCGCCAAAACACCCAGCCATTTTTTGG
>CAUYON010054438.1:0-21841 GCA_963573935.1 Arctocebus calabarensis
TCAAAAAATAGACAACTAATATTTATAAATAAAAGTAAAAGATAATTTCAAAAAACAGATCATGCCAAATCTTATAGACAATAGAAAAAGAAGAAATAATTCAAAGTCATTCTACTTAATCAGGATACACCTAATATTAAAATTAGAAAAAATATATTATTATAAAGGGAAATTACAAACAGGTTTCACTTAAAAATGAGGATGCAATATCCTAAACAACATATTAACAAGTTGAATTAAAAATTAATGTTTAAGTAATGTACTTTGGTCAAAATTGAATCCAGTTTATGTAAGAGTTAGTCACTATTTTTTATTCTTTTTTTGTTTTCTTTCCCTCACCCCCTCCCTCATTCTCTCTCTGTTCTCCCCTTCCCCCATGCCCCACTGAGTCATTGTCATTAATTGTCCTCATATCAAAGTTGAATACATAGGATTCATGCTTCTCCGTTCTTGTGATGTTTCGCTAAGAATACTGTGTTCCACCTCCATCCAAGTTAGTACAAATGCTGCAAAATCTCCATTTTTATTGATGGCTGAGTAATATTTCATGCTATACATATACCATCGCTTACCAATCAATCGCTGAGTTGAAGGACATTTTGGGTGTTTCCACATTTTAGCAATTATAAATTGGACTGTGATAAACAGCCTAGTAAAGGTGTCTTTATAATAAAAGTTTTTTTTTTTCTTCTGGATAGATGCCCAGTAATGGGATTGCAGGATCAAATGGGAGGTCTAGGTTGAATTCTTTGAGGTTTGTCCATACTTCCTTCCAAAAAGGTTGTATTAGTTTGCAGGCCCACCAGCAGCGTAAAAGTGTTACTTTCTCTCCACATCTGCACCAGCATCTGTAATTTTGAGATTTTGTGATATAGGCCATTCTCGCTGGAGTTAAATGATATCTCAGGGTGGTTTTAATTTGCATTTCTCTAATAATTAGGGAGGATGAGCATTTTTTCATGTGTTTACTGGCCATTTGTCGTCTTTTGAGAAGATTCTCTCATCTCTGTTCCCCATTGATGTATGAGATTGTTGGTTTTTTTCTTATAGATTAATTGAAGTTCTGTATAGATCCTGGGTATTAAACTTTTGTCAGATTCAAAACATGCAAATATCTTTCCCATTGAGTAGGTTGTCTATTTGCTTTGGTTG
Source organism: Arctocebus calabarensis (assembly GCA_963573935.1). Classification (NCBI taxonomy): domain Eukaryota; kingdom Metazoa; phylum Chordata; class Mammalia; order Primates; family Lorisidae; genus Arctocebus; species Arctocebus calabarensis. The sequence goes on from CAUYON010054438.1 coordinate 1,153, forward strand.
TTGTCTCGTTGGTTGTACAGAAGCTTTTCAATTTAATTAAGTCCCATTTGTTTATTATTGCTGTTGTTGCTATTGCCATGGCAGTCTTCCTCATAAAGTCTTTCCCCAGACCAATATCTTCTAGTGTTTTTCCAATTCTTTCTTTGAGGATTTTTATCATTTCACGCCTTAAATTTAAGTCCTTTATCCATCTTGAATCAATTTTTGTGAGTGGAGAAAGGTGCGCATCCAGTTTCAGTCTTTTACATATGGACATCCAATTCTCCCAGCACCATTTATTGAATAGAGAGTCTTTCCCCCTGTGAACCCTTTTGCTAGGTTTATCAAAGATTAGGTGGCCGGAAGTTGTTGATTTCATTTCCAAGTTTTCTGTATGATACCAAGTATCTATGTCTCTATTTTTGTGCCAGTACCATGCTGTCTTGACCACTATGGCCTTGTAATACAGAATAAAATCTGGTATGGTGATACCCCTGGCTTTGTTTTTATTACTAAGAACTCCCTTAGCTATACAGGGTTTCTTATGGTTCCATACAAAGCGGAGAATCATTTTTTCCAAGTCTTGAAAGTAAGATGTTGGTACTTTAATAGGCATGGCATTGAATGGGTAAATTACTCTGGGAAGTACAGACATTTTGACAATGTTAATTCTTCCCGGCCATGAGCATGTTATGTTCTTCCATTTGTTAAAGTCCTCTGCTATTTCCATTTTTAGGGTTTCATAATTTTCTTTACAGAGGTCTTTCACCTCTTTTGTTAGGTATATTCCTAAGTATTTCATTTTCTTTGGGGCTATGGTAAAGGGAGTTGTGTCCTTAATTAACCTCTCATCTTGGCTGTTGGCATATACAAACGCAACTGACTTGTGGATTTTGATTTTATATCCTGAGACATTACTGTATTTTTTGATGACTTCCAAGAGTCTTGTGGTTGAGTCTTTGGGGTTCTCTAAATATAAGATCATATCATCAGCAAAAAGGGAGCGTTTGACCTCCTCTGCACCCATTTGGAAGCCCTTTATTTTCATGTCTTGCCTAATTGTATTGGCTAGAACTTCCAGCTGCCCCGATTTATGACTTTTTTGATGATATAGCTGAAATCTATAGTAATGGTGACAGAGGACAACCTTGTCTGGTTCCAGTTCTCAGAGGAAAAGCTTTTAGTTTTACTCCATTCAGTAAAGTATGAGCTGTGGGTTTGTCATAGATAGCTTCAATCAGTTTAAGAAATGTGCCACCTATACCTTTTCTCCTCAGTGTTCTAATTAGAAAAGGATGCTGGATTTTATCAAATGCTTTTTCTGCATCTATTGAGAGGATCATATAATCTTTGGTTTTGCTTCTGTTAATACAGTGAATAATGTTTATGGGCTTGAAAATATTAAACCAGCCTTGCTTTCCTGGGATAAACCCTACATGATCGTGATGTATGACTTTTTTCCATTTCTTTAAGGCTGGGTTTGAACCTGCCACCTTCGGTACATGGGGTTGGTGCCCTCCTTGATGAGCCACAGGCGCTGCCCCGATTTATGACTTTTTTGATGATAAGCTGTAATCTATTGGCTAAGATTTTATTGAGAATTTTTGCATCTATATTCATTTGTGAAATTGGTCTGAAGTTTTCCTTTTTAGTTGGATCTTTACCTGGTTTGGTATCAGGGTGATATTTGCTTCATTGAACATTTTGGGGAAGATTCCTTCCTCCTCACTTTTTGGAATAATTTCTGCAGTATAGGAATAAGCTTTTCTTTGAAGGTTTGATAAAATTCTGTTGTGAAGCCGTCCATACCAGGGCATTTTTTTTTTGGGAGATTTTTTTTTTTTTTTTTTTTTTTTTGAGACAGAGCCTCAAGCTGTCACCCTGGAGAGAGTGCCTTGGCATCACAACTCACAGAAACCTCCCATTACTGGGCTCAAGCGAGTCTCCTGCTCCGCCTCCCAAGTATCTGGGAGTACAGGCGCCTGCCACAGCACCCAGCCATTTTTTGGTTGCAGCTGTCATTGTTGTTTGGCAGGCCCGGGCTGGATTCGAGCCCACCAGCTCAGGTGTACATAGCTGGCCCCTTAGCCCACTGAGTCACAGGCGCTGAGCCTGTTGGGAGATTTTTTATTGTTTCTTTCATCTCAGTGCTTGAAATTGATCTGCTCAGGAGATCTATTTCATCTGGGCTAAGTCTAGGGAGAGGATGTGATTCCAAATATTGGTCCATTTCCTTCACATTGCTAAATTTCTGGCCATAAAGTTTCTGGTAGTATTCAGAGATGATCTCTTATATTTCTGTAGTATCAGTTGTTATATCCCCTTTATCATTTATGATTGAGGTTACTAGAGATGTTACCTTTTTATTTCTAGTTATTCTGGCCAAAGGGCCATTACATAGTTTTTTATTGGTTGCTCCAGGGATTATAATACGCTTCCTTAAATATTGAAAGTCTATTAGGGCTAACATTGTAACATGAGACAAAATGTAGAGATTTTGAAACCATGTAGATTTATCTTTCCCCACTGTCCTTTAAGCTATACTTATTTTACATTACATCTAAATGTATTGTTATAATATTTGCTTTAAATAGTCACATGTATTTTTTTAACAGAGGAAAAATAGTCTTTTATATTTTCTGTTTCTGTTATTTATCATTTTCATTAGTTTCCGAAGATAAAAGCATTATTTATCATTTCTTATAGGTCTGATGGAAATGAATTCACTTAGCTTTCTTTCATCTGAAAATTCCTTCATTATTATTATTATTTTTTTTGTTTGTTTTCATTCTTGAAGGCTATTTTTGCTTTGTGTGTATGGGTTTCATTTTTAAAGTTATAAAAACTTTAGAGTTGTTGCCATAGTCTTCTGCTATCCATAGTTTCTCAATGAGGAATCTGTAATATAATAGTTTGAATTTTGCTTCCTTTGTGTATGGATAATTTGTCATTTTCCTCTGGTTGATTTCAAATATATATTTTTTAGTCTTCTACTTCAGCAACATAATTATGTTATGCCTCTGCCTATTATCTTCATGTTTATTCTGTTAAAGGTTCTACCAAGCTTCTTATATCTATAAATTCATATCTCCCACAAAATTTGGGAACTATTTATCTGTTTATTTCTTTAAATATGCTTTTCTGCTTCACTCTCTTTCCTCTTTTTCTGAGATACCAATTACCTATTAGAATTTTGAGTATTTTCCTATGTCTGTTAGCCTCTGTTTATTTTTTTGTCAATCATTTTTCCTCTGTACTTAAGATAATTCCTATAACTCTATCATCAATTTAACTGTTCTTTTTTTTTTTTTTTCTGGCGTCTTTATTCTGCTATTAAACCTGTAAGATATTTTTAGGTTAGATTTTATGCCTTTTTGGGTTTTCAATTTCTCTACTGTTTTCTTTTTCATTAATTATAAACATTTTCCTTTCCTTAGGCATTGAACTAAGTTATACAAACCTATTAGCTTCTTTAAAACTATCTGATCATACTGATATCCACTTCATCTTGAGGGTAGCCTCTGTTCATAAGAATCGCTTACATTTTCATGTCTTCATATGTCTAGTAGTTTGGATTATGTCTTACTTAATGTTGATATTATGTAGTGTATGCTTTTGTTGTATATACTCAAAAGTGTAATTTTGTTGCACTCCTTGCATTAGCTATGGTGTCTTCTAAACTGGAAACCCTATCTAGAAGTATTTCATTATTTTTTCTATACATCAAAATCCTCTGCACTGGAAAGATAAACTTTGTCTGAATCTCATATTGTTAGACAATGCTGGACTAAAAGGAAGATGTCTACAACTAATACAGCTAACACAGCCTCTGTTTTACTTGAGATTAGTGCTATGATAGCATTGCTTTTGCTCTGTGTCTGGTTGCTGCTGGTGTTGGCAGACATTGATTTTCTTTCTCAATAAAATATTATTGTTTCATATATATCCTTCAATTATATTGCTCTAATAAATACACACGTGCACAGAGAAAACATGTCTATATGTATGATATTAAACTAAACTTTATTCAAATAATTGATAGTTAAATTGTTGCTCATAAACAAGATGGATATCTACATCCATCCACTGTTAACTTTTAGTTAACACTTTCCTGAAAATACTAGCCAATATGATTAGACTTGAAAATGAAATATATTTAAAAAGGTAGAACGGGGGTTCAAAATTCTAGTTACATTTTGATAGTATAATTGCATAACTAAATAACAATAATTAATTAGGAAAACTATTACATATAACATTAGAATGCTATGTGCAACACAAAATGTGATAGATGAATAGAACCATTTTAAATAGTGATACCCCAAAATAACTGTGAGTAAACATTACAGTAGATGTGAAGTATTATTTTCACTAAGGGATATAAAAAAGACTTAAATAAGTAAAAAACATACTCTATATGTACTTAGGTAGATTTGAAATTATAAAGATGTTAATCCCTTACATATTACTTTATAAATTCAATTTGTTCCCACTAAAAATAACAATTTTTAAAAATTTGATAAGCTCATATGAATCAAAAATAATCATGAAGGTACAAAAATTATTTCAATAAGGAGTAATGGTTAACTATTTAGGTTGCTTGGAAGGTTAGATGTCTTGAATGATTCTTAATGAATTAAATAAAATGTTGTATTCAACTCTTCTCAGATACCTTGTAAATATAATATATTAAACCTTTTATTCTATTCATGTCTCTCAATATTATTTTCTTATATACATCTCCTTGCTTTTCTGTACTACATTGAGTAATTTTTTTCAGATATCACTTCACAAATTTTCTGTTTAGCTTTTAAAATTGTTAAATAATTTTATAATTTTTATAATTATAGTATTTATTTCTAAAGTTAATTTTGCAGGTTATTATTTTGCAAATTCATAATTTGTGAATCTAATAATTTCTTGATATTTGTGATTACATTCTTTATTTCTTTATACATTTCATGCATATTCTGTATTCTAGATCTGACTATTCTAATGTCTGTAGTCCTTGGGACATATGAAACTGTTGTTTATTGTTTCTGTTGTCTTGTCATCATAGTGTCTAACTTTCTTTAATTTCAATGGCCTTGAGTTAAAAGCCCAATGCTTGATATTAAAATGTAGAATAACCTTTAATTGAGGATTTTGGAAATCTTCCTCCCAAGAGGGTTTGCTTTTGCTCCTCTGAGTTATTTAGAAGTAAAAAACCCATATTGTCTACAACTTATTTTCATATCGCTCAGAAGAAAAATAATAGTGTATGAAGTGAGAGACTGATAAACCAACTGTGGAAATAAGCAATTAGGGAATTTGTGTTAAATAAACAAAAAGGGGCATTTGTATTACTGTGGTAACTTTTTCTTAAATCTCTATAAAAATAAAAGTTTTTAGAAAAAAAATGAAGGAGATTAAAAATATGCCAGATCAGAAGGGGCATTTTGGAGAAGATACCATTTCTGAAATAAAGGAGGGGATGACCCTTCGAGGTCTAGTTGTAAAAGGAAAGAAGGAAGCAAGCATTGAAAATTAAGGGTCCTACAGAAATGAGTGATAATCACAAAACCGGAATATGTGCCAACACCTGCTATACAAATAAAGTGTGATTAACAAAGCCGTACTTTATCAAAATAAGAAGTTGCTCTAAAACTAAGAAATGCATAATAGTAAACCAATCTTGCTATTGTCCGTATCTTCTGGTTCGTAAGGAATATGCATTTCAAAATAAACATTAGTTTGCATACACCCATACAAGGCTATTATAAAAGAAAAGGATAAATAGAAATAAAGATATTTTAGCTGCTAGAAAATCTCATCAAGAAAACAAATCTATAGAATATAAATTTATTAACACAATAAGTAAATGAGGTGAAACCCTGTATTAACTAATTTGATCTAAGCATTCCAAATTGTATATACAATCAGCACACTGTATGTCATAAATGCATTAATGTATACATGATCTATGTATATATGACTTAAAAAAATAATAAAAAAATAGTTAATTTTGAAAAAAAAATCAAAAACAATTCCAGTTTCGCATCGATATAGACCTGAAAAGAGCAGTTCCTACTTTACCACCAGGAAAATATTGAACAAGCTTCAAATTGGTAACCTTTATTGAACTTATCAGGGAACTCAGGTGGTAGGACAAACTACATTTGACCTTTGAAATAATGTGCAGCTTAGGGGCACCAACTCCTTTCTCCCATCCCAGTGAAAATATGCATGTTACTTTTGACTCCCCCAAAACTCAACTATAATAGCCTATTGTGACTGCAAGCTTTACCAAAAACATAAAGAACTAACAGCTTTTGTATGTTGCATATATCGTATACTGGATTTTTACAAATAGTAAGCTAGAGGAAATATAATGTTATTAAGAAAATCATAAGGAAGAAAAAATACATTTACTGTACTGCATTTATCAATACTGTTAAGTTTATATCATCTATAGAGAGTGTCAAGCAAAGTATATACAGTTGAAGAAAGGAAATATACATGATATGTTATTCTTTGAAGTCAGATTCAGACTGTTTTAAGAATACGTATTTCAGGCTAGACGTGGTGGTTCAAACCTGTAAACCTAGCCCTCCGGGAGGCTGAGGTGGTAGGATTCCTCAAAGTGAAGTGTTTGAGACAGTCTGAGTAAGAGTGAGACTCCATCTGTATAAAGACAGAAAAATTAGCCAGGAAAGGTAGTGTGAACCTGTAGTCCCAGTTGCTCAGGGGGCTGAGGCAGGAGGCTCATTTGAACCCTGGAGTATGAGGTTGCAGTGAGATAATTTGTGTTAAGGAGATATAAGTGTTATTTGTATTACTCTGGTAACTTTTTATTAAGTCTATATTTAGATGCCATGCCACTCTAGCAGGGGCCACAGAGTGAGACTCAAAACAAAAAGTTAAAAATAAAATAAAATAAAATGTATATTTTAAAATTAGGACAACTACCCAATTTTTTTTAAGAATAAATAATAAGTCAATAAATGAGACAAAGTGGTTTCAGTGAGTATTTTAATGATTCCCATAGAAGACAGAAAGGAAGAAAAAAATGAAGTAAAGAACAAATAGAAAACAACCATATGGTAGATTTTTAGTATGACCATATCAATAATCCATTTGAGTAGTTAAACACACCAATTGAAAGACCGAGATTCTAAGATTAGGTTAAAAAGCAAGATTAAATTATATACTATCTACAGGGAAGCAAAATATAATGTATGTATTTCAAAATAAACACTATTTAATACTAGTGTTTATAATAATAATTTAAATATACCTTTAAATATAAAGGTATAGATAATAGCAAAAAAAAAATCCACAGGAAGATATATGTATAGCATGCAAATGACAACCAAAAGAAAACTAGTTTAGCTATCTAAATTTCAATAAGACAATATAGCTATAAAGGAATATTATTAGAGAGAAAGAATGATAATACCTAAAAATAAAGTAATAATAAAGGTATTTTCTAAGAAGACATAATAATCCTAAATGTGTACGCATCTGTCATAGATCTGCAAAATATATGTACATGAGATAAAAATTTATAGCTCTGAAAGGAGAAATAGGGCCTCATTTATACTTGAGACTTCAATCTCCTCTCTCAGTAATTTGTAGAGCAACTGGGCATGATATAGGTAGACTGAATACTGTAAGTTGATTGAACTGTCATTTATAGAAATGTCCACCCAGTAATAGCTTGTAGAAAGCACATTATTTTGAAGCAAAAATGGGACATTGACCCAAATAGGTCAGGTTATGGACCATAAGATGAACCTTAACAAATTTAAAAGAACAAAAATTATAACAAAGATTATCATGGTCAAAACTATCTAGAAAAGGCCTTCTTATTTAAAAATTCACTCACTTCTAAATTACCCATGAAAGACAAAATCTAAGGGAAATTTAAAAAAATATTGAATAAATGAAAATGAAACTGCATCATAATAGTCTATGTGTGGCATGGAGCTAACACACAATTTAGATGAAAATTTTTAGCATTAAGTGCTTATATTAGAAAGAAGATCTAAAATCAGTAAGTAAAATTACTTAAAACAAGAAGAGAATGTTAAACCCAAAGCAAGAATAAGGGAAGAAATAATGATGATAGCAGCCATCAATAATATTCAAAACAAAACAAAACAACAAAAAAAAACAGATAACAATGAAACCAGAAGTGAGTTCTTTGAAAAGTAAAAAAAAAAAAAAAAAAAAATATCAATAAACACCTTGCCAAACCGGTCAGAAAAAAGATGACTTGAATGAAGCATTGAAAAACTGTCATCAGCACTCTTAAGATAATGTTTTTAAGGATTTTCATGTATGGAAGTTAATCTCCAACATATTAAAATTAATAGTAATGGATGGCAAAACCTTAGCAAATAGAAATAAGAATCAACTAAGCTCAAGGAAGTTAAATCAATGAAAGACACAATCATCTCAGAGATGAAAATGAAATTACAAAGAATGAATACATTCAACCAATAACCTCACAAGAGTAATTGAGAAAAGGAATGAAAACAAATAGTGATAGAATTTTTTTATAGCAGAGCAGATAGTGATAAAAAGAGGGGTAAAGAAAATTCAGTGACAGTCTCTAAAAAAGAACAAAACACTGAACATAAGTAATATTTAAAATTACAGTTGAGAAAATTTTCTATAAATAAGAACTTTGAATCTACGTATTGAAAGAAGCTATTTTGTGTCTTGGAAAATTGATATCTAGTAGACGTCTTTTAGGAAATTTTGACTTTTAGGAGAAAAGTAAAAACAATCTTCAGAGCTGATATGAAAAAATCTAGATCACTTACGAAGGAAAAAATGAATTAGCATCAGAATTTTCACCATCATTGGAGCATCACAGCATATGCTGAAGAACAATGAAAATATACTATAAAGTAATATGGCATGGCTGAGCTCACATTTCAGTAACTGTAACAGTAAATTTAGATGGGCTTAATTCACCTATTAAGACAGAAATATCTCCACTTCTGGATATCAAAGGACACAATCAATAGTGGGAAAGACAGCTCACAGAATAGAAGAAAATATTTCCAAGTTGTTTATCTGATAAAGGGTGATTATTCAGAATATATAAAGAATCTCTACAACAACAAATAATTCAATTAAAATGGGCAAAAGATAAGAACAAATATTTCTTTAAAGAAGATATACAAATAGCCAATAAGCACACAAAAAGATGCTCAATATTACTAATCATGAGAGAAATGTAATCAAAACCACAATGAAATACCACCTCATACCTATTAGGATGGCTACTGTAAAAAAAAAAAACAATTGTTAGCAAGAATGTAGAAAAATTAGAACCTTTGTGCATTGTTGTTGTGAATGTAAAATGGAAAAGCCACTATGGAAAACAGTATGGTGGTTCTTCAATTAATAAAAAATGATCCAACAGATTCACTTCTGGCCATATACCCAAAAGAAAGGATAGCAGTGGCCTGAAGAGATATTTGTATACTCATATTCATTGCAGCATTATTCATATTAGCCCCAAAGAGAAAGCAACCTAATTGTCCATCAACACATAAATGGATAAAATGTGATATGTACATAAAATGGAAAATTTTAAGAGGAATTATTTATTATTAAAGAGGAAATTCGGACAACATGCATGAGCCTTGAGAAAGTTATGCTAAGTGAGATAAGCCAGATACAAAAGGACAAATACTGTACAAGGTACCTAGTATAGTCAAAGTCATAGAGGCAAAAAGTAGAATAGTGGTTGCCAGGTGCTGAGCAAAAGGAGACATAGGGAGTCACTATTTAATGGGCATAGAGTTTCATTTGAGGAAGATGAAATATTTTGGAGACAGATGGTGGTGATGGCTACACAAAGATGTAAATGTACTTAATGCATAAAGTACTTACTGATCTGTACACTGAAAAATAATTAAGTGATAAATTTTATGTTAATGTGTATTTTATTACAACTGCCTTTTTAGTCTCCATTGTAGGTAAATATGATCATGTGACCAAGTTCCACTCAGTGAAAGATAAGGGTATGTCACATCTTTTTAAATATTTGTTTCAAATATATATTTCAAAATTGGCTGTATGTTAAATCACAAGACAAATTTTAGTAAGTTCTATACAATGAGTTAATAAAGCATCCTTTGATGACATTGAAGTAAAATAAAATTAGTTTTAAAAAAAACTTCCACTGAATTATATAAAAAACTTTTTAAAACAATATACACATCACAGGGGAAATGAAAACAATATTGTAAAACTCTGAAAAATAATAATACTGAAAATACTTCATACCAAAACTAAGGAATACACTTAAGACAATGATTAGAGAAAAACTTGTAGTCTTAAATGTTATATGTGAAGAAAAATGATAGTCTAAGGATTAATTCAGACTCAAAAACTACCATATAAAAACAAAAATTTAAAGAAGGAAGAAGGAAGTTATAATGATAACAAGAATTAATGAGTTTAAAAAAAATAAAACCATAGAACAAATAAATAATGTTGAGATATTGTTAAAATAATGAAAGAAAATAGTAAGCCAACATTAACTTTTTAAAAGAATTTGCTCTGTATGATTTGGATTCAAAGGGCCACACTAAAGATCCAGGAGGCCACATGTGACCATATGGCTACAGGTACCTCACCCCAAAGAGAGAAAACATGAAACAAGAAATTATATGGAAGAAATAACTTTTGAAAAGGAGGAATTAAAAAAATAAATAAAAGTGTATTTTGTATATTTCTGCAAATAGAGTTGAAAACATGTATGAAATGGATAATTTCCAAGGACAGTGTAATTTATCAAAACTCTAATACCTGTAGAGAGAGAAATTTTAAATACATAAATTTGCAGGGAAAAAATTTTTAAATCACCAATGCTATATTAAACCAATGTTTAAAATTTTTAAACAATTCACCAAATAAATTTTCAAATTTGATATTTGAAAATTTTCCCAAATTATCAGAAACAGGATAATATAATTACTACTAAAACTGCTATGTATATTATTCTAGAACATAACAATATGAATAGGAAAAAAAGGATACATAAAATTATAAACTATGTCACTATAAATATTGATGCCAATGTTCTAAATATATTTTAATTAGAAGTCTGAATAAAATATTAGCAAACCAAATCTAACAACATACCAAAAAATATATTATTACCAAATAGATTTGCTCTAGTAATTAAAAGATTATTATGAAATCTATTCTAAAAAATTTTCTAATAGATTTAATGAGAAATAATAATTGCCTTAAAGAATGCTATAAAAGACTTCAACCAAAAAAAAACCAATTACTGATGTGAAATATACACTCAATTTCAAATTTTTAGATACTTTTAAAGTAACTGCTCTATTGAGCTAAAATCAAGTACCCTACAATTTACCCATTTAAAGTATATAATTCAATGGTTTTTAATGTATTCACAGAATTATGTAGCTATTAGCACAATTAATGTTAGAAGGTTTTTATCACCACAAAAAAATACTTATTACCAGTGACTCTTCTTCCTCCCCAAACCTCCTCGCCCTAAATGTTAACTACTTTACCTTCTGTATCTAAGGATTTACTGTTACAGTCATTTCATAGACATAAAGCCATATATATATGATCTTTTGTCACTGCCTTCTTTAACTTAGCAAAATGCTTTCAAGGTTTATGCATGTTGTAGCATATGTAAGTACTTTATTCCTTTTTATTGACAAATAAAAATTCATTTTATGGATTTATCATTTTATTCGTTCATCAATCAATAGATAATTAGTATTCTGCTGTGAATTTTTATGTCTTTAATTCTTGGGTATATACCTATACTTGGAATTGCTGCCTCAAATGGTAACTTCGAGTTTAACATTTTAGAGACATGGCAGATAAACTTTAAAAAGTGACAATACCATTTTACATCAGCAGTATACTGTGTCTATAGTTTTTCTACATTGTTGCCAGTGCTTGTTATTATCTGACTTTCTGAGTACACAGGGTCCTTGACTTGTTATACAATGGAATTATGTCCCAATAAAACTATTGTAAGTTGAAAATATTTTAAGTAAAAAATGCATTTAATAATCTAACCTATCAAAGTACATTGCATAGTCTACCTTACTTTAAATGTCTGAGCACTTACTTTAGCCTATGGTTGGACAAAATCATCTAACATAAAGCTTATTTTATAATAAAGTTTTATTTTTCTTACATATTTTAGAGAGTTTGTGAAGAATTGGTATTAATTTTCTTTAAGTTTGTGGTAGAATTCAACAGTGAAGCCATCTGCCTGGGCTATTTTTTGTGAGTTTTTTTTTTTTTTTTTGATTGCTAATTCCTGTCATTACTTGTTATAGGTCTATTAATATTTTCTAATTCTTCTTAAGTCAGTAATAATAGTTTGTGTCTTCCTAGGAGTTTGTCTATTTTGTCAAATAATAGTAAATTAAAACTCTGAAAAATGATAATAGTTATCTAATTTGTTAAAATATTTATTTTTTATTTTTACATATACATGTGTTAATTAGGTTTCCACTTTTTGCCTTCACAGAATTTAAAAGGCTTAAATTTAATAACAATAACAATGTTTAAGATAAGGATTAGAAACAAAAACCACATAAAGAAGAAACAAAGATAAATACATTCAGAAAAGAAAACAGACGATTACTGCATCGAAATATTAAGCAATATTAATAATAATGAAAAGCAAGTAACAGTCACATTGTCAAATAAGAGTATGTCTATTATAGAATGCTTTAACTCTGAGGCTCAGTATGAAGTCATCAGTTTACTTCTTATTTTTTTCCAAAGTCATCAGTTTACTTCTTATTTTTTTTCCAAAGTTACAAAAAATAGACAACTAACATTATATAAATGAAAGTAAAAGATAGTTTCAAAAAACAGATCATGCCAAATCTTATAGACAATAGAAAAAGAAGAAATATTTCAAAATCATTCTACTTGATCTGGATACACCTGATACTGAAATTGGAGAAAATATATTGTTATAAAGGGAAATTACAAACATGTTTCACTTATAGATGAGGATGCAATATCCTAAACAACATATTGACAAGCTGAATTAAAAATTAATGTTTAAGTAATGTCCTTTGGTCAAAAATTGAATCCAATTTATGTGAGAATTAGTCATTATTTTCTTTCCTTTTTTTTTTTTGTTTTCTTTCCTTCACCCCCTCCTCCTCTCTCTGTCTGCTTTCTCCTTCCCCCATGTCCCACTGTGTCATTGTCATTAATTGTCCTCAAATCAAAGTTGAATACATAGGATTCATGCTTTTCCATTCCTGTGATGTTTCACTAAAAATAATGTGTTCCACCTCCATCCAAGTTAGTACAAATGCTGCAATATTTGTTAAAATACTTTTATTGATAGTACTCCAATGCAATCTTCTAAATTCTTTTAGGTAAATAGTGATGACCTTTTTTCATTGCTGGTTATATGTGCTCTTTTTTTTTTTCCCTTGGTCTGCCTATCTAAAGGTTTGTAAACTTTCTTGACCTTTTCAAAAAACCAACTCCCCCCCCCAGCTTCATTGAGGTATAAGAGAAAATCAAAATTTTTATGTTTAAAATCTACAACTCAATATTTTCTTATAAATTAATATGTCCTTCACCTTACATAATTGCTATTTTCTTTTTTTTCATCCTGAGAATACTTAATCTTCCCTCTTAGAAAATCTGAAGTATACAATACAATATTATTTAACTATAGTTACACTATTGTACATTAGATATCCAGAGCCTATTTAACTTGCATAACTGAAACTGATTAATATCTCCCCATTTTCCTCTTCCCCAACCCCTGGAAACTACCATTCTACTTTCTGCTTCTATGAATGTATTTTTCTTTCTGCATGTAATGAAGATTGTGTGGTATTTGTCCTTTGTAAGGCTTATTTCAGTTAACATAATATCCCTTGGGTTCATCCATGTTGTCATGAATGGCAGGATTTCCTTATTTTTTAAAACTGAATCTTATTTCTTTGTGTGTCACATTGTGCAATCTATTCATCTGTTGACAAATATTAATACTGTTTTCAAATGTGGACTATTGCAAATATTTTTTTTTACATATACACAGTTCTTAGTCAGAGAAATACACATGCATATTAGGGCAAATTCAAATTGTATGTATATTTCAGAAGCAATCTATTTCACACATATAAGTGCATAAGTATAATGAAAGTTTTAGACTTTTTAGCACACACACTTACATGTGTACATATTTATAAAACTTCAAATAATTTGGCACTTCTACTTTTTTTTTTTTATTTTGAGAAAGAGTCTCACTCTGTTGCCCTCAGTAGAGTGCCATGGCATCACAGTTCACAGCAACCTCAAATTCTTGGGCTTAAGCGATTCTCTTGCCTCAGCCTCCCAAGTAGCTGGGACTATAGGTGCCCACCACAAGGCCCGACTATTTTTTATTGCAGTTGTCATTGTTTAGCAGGCCTGGGCCAGGTTTGAACCTGCCAGGCCAGCATTGTATGTGGCTGGTGCTGTAACCACTGTACTATGGACACTGAGCCAGCACTTCCACTTTTTACACGACACTGCTTCTATCTAGACAAAGGTGTATTTTCCAGTAGGAACTTCCTCAAGAACTGATTGTCACTATGCTATTCTCCTGCCTCAGACCATAGACGATCTTTCTTATGCTGTTCTGTTGTGTCTAACCCCATACCAAACACTGCAGCATGAGTGCCTGAGCAGCCCCCTCTTCCCTGCTTACCATGTCATTTCTCCTCCATCTCTGTCTGCAAGTGAATGTTCTGTTCACATAAGCATCATCCCATCATTGTTTTCTTCTTGTGACTCTTTGCATAATTGGTCTTTTGAAAGGTTTACCAACATCTTTTTCAGTTCATATCCATCGTTCTCAGTTTGACTTGTTTGAGCCTAAAAATGACTATCATGGCTGCCTTTCCTGACTTTTTGAACTCCTCCTTCCCAGCAGTTATCACTCGATGGCACGGCAGCCCCAGCAGTATTACCATAAATTTTACTATCTGCCAAACCCTGTTCTAAGAATTTTACAAATGCTCATTCATTTCATTCTCACAGCGGCTATCTACTAGGTACTATTATTAACCCCTATTTACACATGATGGAATTAAGACATAGAGAGTCTGAGTAATTCCCCCAGAGTTGTGCAGGGGTGCAACGGCATAAGAACCCAGGCAGTCTATCTCTTGACTGAGGCCCCCAACACTGTGCCTTGCTGCCCCTCCCAAATACCTCATCATTGGCCTAAGTTGTTTGTCCTGTTGATTTCCGGTGTCTTTTCTACCTCCCCTGGACTGTAAGTGTTGTGATGTCACAGATCACCTCTTCCTAACTTGTGTCTCTTCTAGTGTCACATTGGAGTTCTATACATTCTAGAAATCTAGTAATTAATGCTTGAATAAATAACTACCAATAAAAGTGGAAGTAAAATTAAAAAAAATGCATATGGAGAGGCCACTTTGAGGTTTGAAGATTTAGAAGTTTATAATTTTGCCTACATGAATTAACTAATTCACTAAATAAATCTAAATGCATTGATTACTGATAATGAAATGGCCATACCAGTATCTTTGGTCTACCTTTTAATAGCTCTTAACTGTCATTGTAAACATTTGCAACATAGAATAAGCATACTTTCTCTTGTTTAAAACACCCCGCTTGCATTATTTTGGCTTCTATCACTGATAAATAATACACTAGACATTTTGAATCCTGAATGATTAAGAGATAGTCAAATCAATATCACCTACATAATACATAAAAGATGGATGCAAATTTTATAGCAAAGAAATTAATAATTTATATCTGTTTACTAACAAAAATTTACTGTCAGCTTTTTTTGAAGTTTAATAATGCTTGAGCCAACAAGAATAAATTATATATGAAAAATTGCTATTTAAAGATAGAAATGCTATTAAAATAATTATATTATTCAACATTTATGGATGTTACATAATCTATTGTATGTAGTGCATCATGCACTATCTTTTGTTTGATAATCTTGCAGAGCTACTACAGCTCATATTACTCTTATATACGGAGATATTAAGTTTTTTATTCCAGCAACTAAAAAAGCCACTATTTTCCGCATAACAAAGCTTTTGCTGAAGAATCAGAAATGAATAATATAATATCAAAGGGAATCATTCCCCAAATTGTATTTATTCTGCATAGCACAAATGACTCAACAATGAAAATTTTCTTTAAAAAGTATGTATAAAAGGCTTTTCCCCTGAATCCAGCTCTAAGAGGCTTCACTATCTAGGTTGAAAATGGTTTTGCAAAGTGTATGTCCTATTTTTCCATGCCTACAGTAAAGATATAATATGGGAATTCAGCTTGGTGATTACTAATACACCACACAGACACAATTACACCCTGTGTGCTGCATAAAGGAATCACTCATGGTCTGCATCCATTACAAAAAGCATTAGGGGGCCAACGGCAAGTGAGATGATGCTTTCAAGATGGAAGGAGAATAGTGGAGCCGATGTGCACAGATACAAGGACCTTGATTCTTCTAGAGATGATTTAAGCCTCTTTCCACCAATTATCGTCCTTTGTCTCAAGAGTCTTATCACCAGCAAGCAGCATTATAGGGACTGCACAAACAATACTCAAACACTGTAACCCCATGAACTGTGCTGACATATCCACACCCTGTTGCTACGTCTGACCTGGTTATTCAGATTACTTAAGCAAAACAAAATGATGGGGGGGAGTTGTCACCATTGCAAAACCCGCCTCTGTCTCATACACACACACACTATACAGACACATCTATAGACATGTATATTTGTGTATGTATGTACTCAAAATTCCATTTCTCAAAACTGAAAGCCATCCTACTCTCAAAGTGGTATTTTTCAAAGTAGTTTCTACTCCATTTTAAAAACAAAAAGCGAAAATCTTGGGTGAAAATGATAATTGTAGAAAAGAGACCAAATATGGGTATATGGAGAGGTGAGATACTGAACAGGAGATTTTCACGTCTGAGGGAGCTGAACGCCAGTGAGTCAGATGCCCTTTTAAGTAACAATGAATCACAGGAGTAATTTTCTTGCTGTGAAGCTCTTCAAAGTTTTGAGTTTAATTGCAAGCAGTAAATTATTTTTATTATAACAGAGTTTCCTCTGTTAATTATTACATGATGTATATTATTTTATATTATTTTCATTTAAGATGCTATTTTAAAGTATATCTTACAATTATGAATTTTTAAGACCCTAGGAATGTTATTTATGGCGGTTTGTCAGGTTCATGAAACAAAGCCCTGTCTTTCAGAAAAACGTTTACAATTTACGAGGAAAAAAAGGTATCCTGGGGCTAAAATGTTTATTGGTACCTAGAAGTCTGAAGAGAGAGGCAGGCCTTTGGTTTTTATTTATTTATTTATTTATTTTATTGACTCATAGCTGAGTACATTAGTGCAATCAAGGGGTACAATGTGCTGGTTTAAGCTTTCATATGAAGGCCTTTGGTTTTTTGAGGGCACTTTATCATCGGTTGCATTCTCAAAGGTTTCTCTGAATGAATAGAACTGGATTACTCAGCCTTCTATTCTACTCCTAGGCCTCTCCATTTTCCTTGGCAGGACTGAAATCCAGGCTATTTTTAGTTAAGCAGTTTTCTGATTTTAGACAACTATCACTTAGAAGACATTTGTTAGGGAAAATATTAAAAAACACACACACACACAGTAGGAAAAGAAGCTTCCCTCCACATACTGTGGAGCAGCCTTCAATCTGTAACTCCAGGCATTTCAGCTGCTTTCAATCTTGGAAAAATAAAGAAAATTAAGAGTTCAAGGTTTTAAAAATAAACCTACCCTATGGTAAACAAGACGAAAATACAACAAGTCGTTACTATGTGAAATAGTGACTACAGAAACAAAGAACATTCTCCAATGATTAAACTGAGAGAAAAGTTGAAGAGCCTTTAGGTTACAAGAAGGTTGCACAGGCTTGTAACAATTTTCCAGCCTCTCAGCCAGAGAGGTGCTAGAATTTAGCTGCCGGGGGTGGGGTGGGGGTGGGGGGACGTTCATCTGAAAAGTTAAAGCTAGGATGTGAGATGCAACTTTAAGATTGAAACTTTTATCGAGGTTAAAGGCAATTATATTCACTGCATTTTTCTAACATTATTATACTCTATGGGATTTCTTTAGAAATTATAACCATCTGTTTACAGAAAAACCATACATTAAAAAATCCAGTGCCAACAGGAAAGCAAAGGCTGAGACATATACATGCTGCGTGAATAGGTGAGTGTATATATACATTCACTGTCTATGTGTCATTACATTCACTAATTTCACTTTTGCTTTAAATGGGAATAAATGGGAATGACTGGTTTAGCCTATTAGGTTATTGTACTTGTCATTCAAGGCCTTGCCATTCATGTAAAAGGCACCATGAGATGTTTCCAAGTGCTCCCTTGTTGTAATTTCTCTTTCTTCTCTGTAAGCCCACTGAATTTTGTCTGCGTTTTACTATGGTCCAGATCACTGGGAAATCACAGTCAACAGATGCATTACAGTAACTTGCACTATGGTTTGACAAATAAGTGGTCTTCATGTTCACCAGTATCTGTTGAATAAAAGAACAAATACTGCGTGTGTTTTGTTCACACCAGGCTACTGGCCCTGGTGGGCAGTGAACATGTCATAATCGTTTCATTTCCCAATATGCAAAGCACAGTGCCTTGCATATAAACTTCATAAGTACTTGTGGGAAAGAAAAAATCTGTTAGATCTTCTTAATTTATAGAAAAAGCTGTAGGTATAACAATGCAATATTTATTACATAATATACCTATTAGTATAAAATGTTAAATCATCTCAAATTAAGAATTTGTTTCTTTTGGTCATTATTTATTCCTAGATCTTTCCCCTTGACTTGGAAAATAAAACCAATTTTTGCAACTTAACAGTTTATAATGGGCTTTGTCATCTTTTATAACCTGTAATCCTCACACCAGCCCTGTAAGGAACTCAGGGTAGGTAATATTCAGGGGAGGTTCTGTAACTTGCCTCAGGTCAGAGAATCAGTGTGTGATGTTGTTGTAACTGGAACTCAATTTTTAATCTCTGTCTTTCCTCCACATGGGTGGGTTTTCCAGAAAGTAAACCCCATTTCCTAAAAGTAAAATTAAGAAAAAAGCCCCATTTCCTAAAAGTAAAATTTAAAAAATGAACTGTCATAATAATGCTTCATCGATATTCTTTAGCAACATCACTTTGTATCTTTCTTTCTACCCACATGAAACTAATTCAGAACAATCATGGTTAAGGAGAACCAATAGTGAAGCTGGGATGAAGATAAAATCCTGCACATACCTATTTAGGAAAAATAAGAAGTATCTGGGTGCACACAAGCTCATTTCTTTCCTGTTGGAAAAGCTGAGAATGGACCTAGCTTGTTTCTATTCCCTTACTACTCACCTCCCCAGGCCTCCTCCAGGGCAGTTACAGCCTCCATGTTACCTCCACCCTCTGTCTCACTTGTGCCACAAAATTACATTGACTTTAGCAAATATTGGAGTGAAGGCTAACTGAGTAACTCAGCTCTCCTGGCTGGGGTTCTCAACTCTGGCACAAGTCCTGACACACAGTGGGCAGGTCACAAATGTCTGCTGTGGCAATGAAAGGTAAAACAGCCACCAACACCCTCTCTAGCTTGCATGCCCTGTATTAGGCTGTGCCCAGTATCAAGCCAGTTATCTGGATGAACATGAGCACCAGATTCATCAGTGTCACTATCTGCTGTCCAGTAGAAAGTTTCTTCTACCATTCACAGTTCTCCGTGGGAGTCACTGGTCACAAAAGACTATTGAACGTCGATATGTGACTAGTACTGAAAAACTGAACTTTTAATTTTTTTGAATTTCGGCTGATTTCTATCTTTTAATTTTATTGAATTTCAGCTGATTAGAAATCTGATTGCCTTACCCAAAGAGAATTCACATTTATAATTGTCATACATAGTTGCTGAATCCTGGTTAAAAAAAAGTGTACACATTTTAAGAGATCTTGTTGGAAGTAAAATTGATCATTCACAATAAAGTGTACGAATTGCAGGTAAAATGGATGTGGTAACTAGGTACACTTAACCAGTAACGGTACCTTCAATTCAATGTACAAAAGTTATACACAGATAACACCCCTTGAAATGTATATACATTTTTTTGCACCCTCTGTATATCATTTATTTCCAGATGTGCACAGCAACATTGAAAGGGGTTAGGTTTCTAAAACTACAAACAAACAAACAAACAAACAACAACAACAACAACAGGAAAACAGAGTGGAGTTGGTGCTAGATTAGTAGCTCATTCTCAGGGTAACTGATCTCTATTGTGAATAATCTTGCAATGAACATGGGAAGGCAGATACCTTTTTGAAATACTGATTTCATTTCCTTTGGATATATACCAACAAATGGGATTGTTGGACTGCATGGAAGCACTATTTTTTTTTTCTTTTATAATTTTATTGAATCATAATTCTGTACATTGGTGCAATCATAGGGCATGATTCATAAACATTCAGAAATGTTTTCATCGTACTGTTACAGGTAACCTTCATGGCATTTTCTTGATCACTATATAAAGACATTGATAATCTACATTTAATAAGTTTCCCCAGTACCCTGCTAAGATGCACCGTAGGTGTGATCCCACCAATTGCCCTCCCTCCACCCAT
>CAUYON010054439.1:0-20230 GCA_963573935.1 Arctocebus calabarensis
CTTTATATAGTGATCAAGGAAATGCCATGAAGGATATCTGTAACAGTATGATCAAAATATTTCTGAATGTATATGAATCGTGCCCTGTGATTGCACCAATGTACATAATTATGATTCAATAAAATTATTAAAAAAAATTTAACCATTATTTTAAAGAAATAGAAGTAAAAGTTAGATAGCAAACAGAGAAAAAAATGTATGTGATAAATGCCACAGGCAAATATTTAATATCCTTACTATAAAAAGCATATAGTCAAACCAGTAAGATAGATCAGTTTCCTTTTTTGTTCTAAACCAACTAGATAGAACTTAAGCCAATCAAACTAAGCCAAATCCATCTAGTTCTGATCAATTCAAAGAGCTTAGGGGCCTATCTGGTCACCACCACCTAGTTATTATTAGCACAAACTGGTTCTCATCAATTTAAACTCAAGCATATTGGATTGAATTTGCACAATGCCAAGAAGGCACCAAAAGCATCAACCTATAATTAGATTTACTTGCAAATATCTTTCTGCTTGTATTTGAATCTCAGTTAAAATGAATGCTTCTTTAGAATACTTCTTGATCCATGCAGAGTTGATCAATCACTGTTTTACCAACATTATTATCTCACTTATCACATTATTTCTACTATTTGTTTATTCCTTACACTGAAAACTCCTTCATATGTCCACTGATACTCAACCATACTTGTTTAATCAGTGAAGACAGAACTAACTGAAGCATCTACAGGTGTAAAGGACACTGAGCATCATGACAGAGGCCAGGCTCCAGTTCCATGGCTTTGAACCTTCCATCACTGAAGTGTAGGATCTTCTCCTATGTCATTAAGAATTTATTTTATTTTAATTTTCTTCTCTCAATCTAAGATTTCTAGGATTATTTTAATCACAGTAGATGTTACTTTTCTCTATGACTTATGAGATTTGCAGCTCCTTTGTAACCACAGAAAGAACTGTGTTTAAGACTTTTGAATGAGGTACTTTTGTGGCAATTATTTTTAGAAGTGGTACTTTTCAACCCTAAAAACAGTACTGATAGCAAGACATTTTCTCTCCATTATCTCAGAAATGTAAAGACTAAAAAGCATTACCAGGTCCCACTCAGTTCCCATGGCTTCTTTGCCTTATACAAAAGAAAGGGTACCATACAGATGGAGAAAATATGAGCCTGTCATTCTTCAAATGGGGGCCTTTAACTAATGTGCCTTTTCTTCTGGACCTAGTTCTTGACCTTATATACGATGCAAAGTAGTTGTATACAGAACATAATTCTAGAACTTAGTTTTCAAAGAAAGATTCTCTCTCTAATGAAAGTTTCTATAAATAGACCACTTTTCCTTTAAAAAAGAACCACTTATCAAACAGAATTTATAACCAAGTGAGTGGTCTGATAAAAGTGATGGCCAAGTATTTCTATTCTTCTGAAACTAGAATGAATGATGAAATGGGTAACTAAAGTTCAAGGAAGAAGGTTTTGATCAGACTAAGGGAATGAAATATTTAACCTAATACAGAATTTTAATGTTTATCGATTTAGCAAATAAGGAAGAAAGTTGGTCCTTCAAGATATGGAATGGAAGGAAGGGCCCCTGGGTTTCCTGCTGATTCCTTCTCCTATAGTTTATCTCCCCTTCAACAAAGAAAAGATTTGATGGCAAAGCAATATAAAGTTAATACCCTAACAGCACCTAACATTACCAGAAACAGTCTAAGAGCTGTATGTTATTTAATCCACAGACACCTTCACAACACTTGCATGGAAAGGGACTCTGATTATCTCCATTTTACCAATAAAGAAACTGAGGAAGAGAGAGGTTAAGTAACTTGCCCAAGGTCATATGTAGTACATCTCGGAAGTGGCAGAACTAAGTCCTGGGATCAAGTAGCCCATTTACTACTGACATTACTATAATGTCTGAGTCTGAGCAATTTACATGCATTCTGACAACCCCATCTTTCTTGTCAGCAAAATGGAACAGTGCACTTTTTTCAAAGGGTGTTTAGAGAAATAAATTGAAAAATTTATATAAGGCACCAAGTATAATGTTTGACATAGAATAATTACCCAACTTCCTATGCCAAAAAAAGATATGTATTGATAGTATTGGTAACAAGAGATCAGAAACATGTCTTGACTCTAATTACATTTTTGAGGAGATACTGCTGTAAAAAAGCAAACTTGAAATGATCTCATACAAACAGGAACAAGAGAATAACTCTATAGTCACACAAGAGATAAAAAGACTAATGTGCAGAAGGTAGAAATGCTTAAATTCTAAAGTTAAAAAAAGAAATCCAAAGACAGCAATTATCTTCTCTGCAGGAGCCAAAAGAGTGTAAAATAATTCTACTGAATCCGGTATTAATATGTTTTTGTGCCAAACCTGACTGAGGCAGCAGGAGGATTAACAATGTAAATAAAACAGCTCGAATAAAACATTTCTGAATAAAGTGGTGGCAAAGGTCAAGGGGAGAAGATCTCAGTGCTATTGATAAAGGACTTCATTAAGCTATCGGGGAACAGGGTATAAATATTTATTCGAAAGACACTTCAAATCAATGTCAAGGTTAATGAATCCATCCTGCTGATGGCGAAGGCACTCCAACCTCAATGTGCTGCAAGGACAGAACCTGCAGGAAACTTTGGGAAAAGAGAAAACGTTAAGAAGACTATAGCTGTGTTTTCAAATGATTTCCATTAGGAAATCTAATGGCAATATCTCATTGCCAACTGTAGAATTAATTGTAACAACCAACTGGATGCTCCATGTTCCAGCAAATTTATATTTTCTATTTCTCTTGCTTCTTCTACTTTCCATAGACCATTTAAAAAAAATTCAATCTGGAGAAAGTACCAAAGGGAAGTAGGAAGTAGAATGGGAAGATAATTTAACCTTTACAAGAAGGAAAAGGGTTCTTGTGCTTTTGAATGATATCTTCCATCCCCATTTCTTAAATCCCCAAAGAAAGCTTTTGAGATTTAAATGTTTAAAATTTACAAAAAAAAATATATTATAGAAAACATTTCTGTGTAGAACCATCCTATATGATATTTACTGCATTCACTCTGCAAGTATTTATTGATCAAATGCATTATTAAGAGAGAATCAAGACGATATTAGGACATCACCCTAGAAAAATATGTGTATGTTCAACTATTTTTTAATTCAGTGTGTCTATATTAAGCATTCTGTGTCCAAATGCTCGGTCTCGGAGGAGACACAAGAATAAAAAAAGGTATAATTCTGCCATCCAGTGGGATAAGGTAAGTATACAGCACTTGTTAAATGATAGTGCATATCACAAGTAGACACCTAGAATAAGAGAAAATAATTCAATTCAGTACAGCGAGAGATAAGGAAAGAAGAGTTGGAAATCAGTAAAATATACATGAAGAATGTTGTATTTGTATCTGGGCAGAAATGAGGGTAGAAGGGGATTCTCTATGTTATATATGAGAGTAGAAGAAGGTATTACTGGCCCTGGCAACCAGAGGTGCAAAGATATACTGATATATACAAAATTTTTGCACTATACCTAAAGTAATGACACTGTGCATTAACATTGCCATCCTGGTCCTAAAAACAGGTGACAGTGTTTATGAATCTGGGAACCACCAAAGTAAATTCCAAGTATTTATATTTCCAATCATCCCCCAAAGTTGTCTAGCACAATATGGACATTTATTATGGGTATTTATTGGATACAATTCTAGATAAGATACTGCTCGTGTGCATGAGCTCGAATAGACAGGTCGTTTTTAGCTACTGAAAAGGGGGGTACATCTCACATAGCCCATGTGAGCTGATGCTCATCAGAGACATCGTGAGTGGACTTCAATAGCTAATGTATATTTCTGCAAGGTAGTTGTTGATGAAATGATTCTCATAATGCCAATAAATGCTACTCATAATGCTACCAATACTATATATCATTTCCTGCCAGAACTCTTTGGAGCTGTATAAAATCTCTCAGTTAATTATTGCATCACTTTTATAAAGAAGCTATCATTAATAGCTAATGGAATCATTAGATTCCATAAGGAATTCTGTAAGAGGCTAAATAACTTGCCCAATTTCAAAAGTAAAGAAGCGATGGCATGAAAACTCAAACCAAAGGCAAAGAAGGTCTTCTCTTACTATCAATTAAATTAACAAATGCAAAAGAGGATCTCACTCATGCTTTAAGTTCTCAGAAAGCATCCTAAGCAGGCTGGGGGTTGCTCTTTTCTTTAACTTCCCATAGATGTAGCAAAGACACAAAACACTTGTCTTTGGGATGAGTGAAATGAAAAGATTGTCAAGGGATACAAACAAATACTAAAACGTGCCCTTTCAAAATAAAATAGAGAGAAATGTAATCTTAACTTCCTTTGTCAATTACATGGATTAATTGGCTTAAAATTATAACTAGTTACTAAGAATGATTAGAGAATTACTGTACTTAGAAATCTTTCAAATTGGGTTAAGATGAAATAAACTTAAGGAAATCATGATTATGGGATTCTATAATAGGGGACTTTGCCATTATTCAAATAAAAAATTTTATGTGCACACTAATAGCACATAGTGTTCAATTAGTTACATGTTAGTGTTTAAATTATTATTATCATTTTCCACAATTGGCTAAGCCAGAAAGTCACACTTAAGATGTATCCCACATGGTGAGCAGGATTAAACAGTGAAACCCAGCTGTAAGATGAACGTCATATGAAATTACCAGCAAGGAAAAGAAGCAAAGTCCTATGGTAACGTAGCTCACTTATCATATCTGTACTTATAGCTTTCTGGCTCATAGAGAGTCGCCTTAAACTGTCCTTAATTACTGGCAGACTCACACACCTCTCACAAACTCAGACAGTCCCTTTCCTACAATTTCAGGAATTGTAAATGGTGGTAAAACATATTGTTCTAATAAAACATTCATATTTTCAGTCAAATGATATACTGCTTGTTAATAAAAATGATAATGCATATGTTTAGAATAATAATCACTGTCTCTGCCTTAAAAAAAATAAAATAGAACATTCAATATATATTAAAGTACCTGAATGTTTGTTTACAAAAAATAGTAGCATGATTCATTTAGTTAAAATTTATTTTTAAATTCCTCCATTGAAACTTGCTTTCTAGAACACACATAGGCTCTCACAAAAATATTAAAAAATGAGATTATTTTAAACTTCACCATTATCCTGATTATCTTACCTGGTCTTTTCTAGTTCTAGAAAGATGAAAGGGCTTGAACTTTATATCAGCAGTTTTCAGGGTTTGTTTGTTTTCTCTCAGGACTCCTTTAACTCTTAAAAATTTTTGAGGACCCAAAGAACTTTTGTTGGCATGGGTTCTATTTATCAGCATTTGCTGTTAAAAAATAAACCTGAAATATGTTTGTTTCCTTATTAATATATTTTAAAATGATAATGACAAACCCTACACATGATAACAAATAAAATGTTTATTTTCAAAAAGAAAAAGGGAAGAGTAGTTTTGTAATTTCTGGCTACAAAACAGGTGGCTTTTCACATTTGCTTTTGCATTCAATCTTTTGCCATATCACAAATATGTAGTCTCTTGGAAACTTCACTCAACACTCACAACAGAATCAGAATGCAACATGCAAATACAATAATGCATTATATTATTATAAAAAATATTCTTGACCTTGAAGACCACCAGAAAAGGTCTCAGAGACCTCTAGGGGTCGCTGGAGCACCATTTGTCCCAAATATACTATACCATCTTAAAACGATTGTATGTAAAAATAGGTTAGTTTTAATATTCAACTTCAGTGCTCTTGTGTACTTTGTTAAGATTTTTCAAATATTAAAATTTCATTATCTTATAAATTGGTATACTTTTGATTCTTCTGAATGGACCTTTATTAAGACATTTTGGGATTAGGTAAATTCTGTCTACTATTGATCAGTGATCTGCTCACTTACAGCAGAACTGATTACAATTTTATATATCACTACACATTCCTATCAATAATCATACTTTGTAGGCCTTTCAGAAAGAAGCCTGATACCTATCAACAAGGGCTACCTTCTTAGGGTGTGGCTGGTATGTCTATCTCCAGTGAGTTGGAGGAGTTTTGTACTCAGTTTTGAATTCTCTCACTATGCTGATTCTGTTTATTCAAGAATACATTTACAGATGAAATGGGAAATTCCAAATATTAATGAAAATAATAGATCACCGAGTAATGAATTTAATGTTTATGTGAATTTAATACCTGTCTTAGTTTGAATTCACCAGAAACAGACTTTGGTTGCCTATGAAAGTGAACTATTAGGAAGTGCTTCCAGGAAAAGCCAGGAGGAGAATGGAGAATTGAGACTGTGACGTGAAGGAGCCAAGTGTGGTGCCAGGCAGAGATCCATGAAGTATAACTGGGTTGCATCCTTCAGGGAAGCTGCGGAGGTCACGTAGGTCACATCCACGATTTCTACAGCTCATCAGAAGAAGAATTGAGAGAGTGACACATGAACACCTGTCACTCATTCTTACTCTGAACACCTGATAATCATTGTTTATGGGCTGCCCCAACCTGGTCAGGCACTTCTCACACTCATTGTTCATAGGCAAGGAGGCTTGTGCAGCCTGAGACAGGCACCTAGAAAGAGAGAGAGATGCAGG
This sequence comes from Arctocebus calabarensis, assembly GCA_963573935.1. Classification (NCBI taxonomy): domain Eukaryota; kingdom Metazoa; phylum Chordata; class Mammalia; order Primates; family Lorisidae; genus Arctocebus; species Arctocebus calabarensis. Next base: position 6,647 of record CAUYON010054439.1, read on the forward strand.
TGCCGGCTGATGGCAGTCGGGCAAACACCCTAGGAGCACTGATGTCTGCTCTCTAGTGCTCAACAGCTGGAAGCCAACTTAAATTGTTGAGTTTTCTTCAGGGCATTTCAGTGACTCAACTAGTGCAATTGTTTGATATAAACTTTGACCCCAAATAAGTTATACTCTCATTTGAAGAGAAAATGCTGATGTTTTTATATGTATAGACTGCCAGTCTTATTACATTATCATAAGAATTTATCTTTGTATCCATTTTTCCCACCCTGGATTTTTAAAATGTGTATCAAAATTAAGCATTTAAATGAAGCAGGAATGAAAGCTTTAGGGCACTCCTTCTTTCATGGGGCAGTGAATTGGGTGGGGACAAGATTGATGCTTTAGATATAATTATCTAAAACTTAAAGCTGATTATAACCTTGATGGGATCCATTTGTTTTTTGAAGGCCTAATAACTTTTCAATAATAGGCATTATGGAAAACAAGTATCAAGGTTGAGTTCTAAGAGATACATGTTTGTCTGAATTTAGATTTGCAATTGTATGTTTTTTTCTGGCATATTATTTACTACCAGATGGTTTAAGTTAATGTTTTATTTCTTTATGTCAAAACAATGTGCTCTGAGATAGAAGGACCACCAAAGCCTCTCTTTGAGATATTCAACCATCTTTTATTCTAATATATCCATATGGGAAGGTATACAGAAAATGTGCAGTCAAAATAATTAACAGGGTAGCATTTTCCTGTTTGACATATTAGCAAACTGAATGATACTTAGAAAGAGTCTTTGCTTGGCCTAACTTTAGTCATGCTTCTGAAACTTTCCATAGTACTTTCTTATATAATCTCAGCAAAAGATTTTTTTCTAGGTCATTTTAGTCAGAATCTCTCTTACCCCTAATGTGTCCTTTAATAATTTTCCGTCCGCTACATTTACCACTGCTCTTTGGCTATAAATTCTCATTTGCTCATCCTATGTTGATAGCTTGGGTCTAATCTCTCTCCCCCACTGCAAGACCTCATTACAATGGTGCCTGTACCTAATGCCATGGTCCTAACAAGAGGTCTTTCTTGCTATGCTTTAACAATTTTTATTGAATATTTCTCTTTAATGATACTTATGAAGAATAAAATACTTTTAAGTATTTAATAATACTTAAAAATTAGGAGAAACTATGAGAGTTCTCCAGAGGCTATTTAATAAAATAATGTAGGACTAGTTCAGATGATATTCAGTTAAAACAAATTCTATATTAATATCTTAGACTCTGTTGCTACTATAACAGATTCTCAAAAACTTAGAGGCATAACACAATCCAAAAATATTATCCTACAGTTCTATGGGTCAGGAGTCCAAAGCAAATCTAATGGGGTTAAAATCAAAGTGTCAGGATGGCTGAGTTTATTTCTGGAAGATCTAGAGTAGAATTCAATTCCCTGCCTTTTTCCCTTCCAAAGATTGCCTATGTTCCTCCAGCTTCAAAGCCAACAACGTCCTTCTCATATTGCATCACTCTGACTTCTCTTCTGTCTTTCTCCTCCAGTTTAAGCATGTTTGTGGTTACATAGCGCACACCTAGCTAATGGATGATAATTTCCCTATTTTAAAGTCTGTTTATTAGCAACTTTAATTCTAGCTATAACCTTCATTCCTTTTTTCTTTTTTCTTTTAATTTGACCTAACATATGCATAGCTTCTGGGGATTAGGACTTAGAAACCTTTGGAGGAATATTATTCTACTTTCCATAATGAGGTATTTACTTATTTACTAATATTTAACAAATGATTACTAGTATTATTCTGTGCCAGACATTGGGTCAGATGCTAGAAACAGATAGCAAGGTACAGTCCTTGTTTTCAAAAGGGTTGTAGAATAATTTTTTAGGGAAAATGAGAGAGATAAACATCAAAGTTCTTTCTTAGAAAAACCCACAATCTAATGGGACAAACATGTCTTTGAAATTCATGAAGTCTAAAAAAATAAGTCATAAGCATGCCAATTTCCTAAGAAAGATTTGTCTTTTTCTACTGAAAAATGACTAAAATAATAGTCATATAATTGATTCATCATGCAGGGCTTAAAGACGTAGGAAATCAGAGGAAGCAGCTCATAAGATAAACAAATGATGACTTGTTCAGAGCTTGCCTAATGCACGTTTTCACTCATATTCTTCTTAAAATGTTATAAGTTTTTCAGATTTTTCATTCTAAAAAAAATAGATAAATAATAAGTTGTATGTGAGGCAGTCTTTTGACAGTTACTGAGAAAGAGTAGCAAGTATTTAATTCAGAAAACTATCCATTCATTTAAAAATTGGTTAGAATGTGTTTTAAATCAATTCTATTAAATGAAATTCGAGACCCTGAAATGCACTAAGCACTTAATTATTCAGTTTGGCTTCCCTGGCTTGTGTCTTAATTGGTCTTAAGCCACTCAACTCTCTTTGCTAACTAATAGGACTCATTGGAACACACACTAAATGGTTTAACTACTCATCAGTTGTGTGACAGAAAGCAAAGCCCAATGTGGCCTAAGAAATAAAATTAAGGTTTTATTATTTATTATTTTTCTTTTCTTTTTTTTTTTTGCAGTTTTTGGCTGGGGCTGGGTTCAATGAACCCACCACCTCTGGCAAATAGGGCCGGTGCCCTACTCCTTTGAGCCACAGGTGCCACCCCCTATTATTTATTTTTTTAAGTGCAAAGTCTTCAGTTCAGAAATCTGTGCAGACCTGAATGGAGTTACTGTTTAGAAAGTGTAATGAAGACAGTTCATGAGTTTTGAAGATGTATGGAAAATGCCATCATCTCTATTCTCCATCCCATGAAATTATTACTTTAAGCAGTTTGATCCTGGAACCAAATGGAGAACTCAGAGAAATTCTGTCACTACGCCCTGATGTTCTATATGTAACTGTAGAAAAAGTATGGCCAACAGAGCATTACCCATACTATACTGATAAAAACCTATAGGTTACATCAAGTTATGTGTGCGGTGAAGGCTATGTTAACCAGTTCTTTTTAAGTATTTCAAATTGTATACAAAATCAGCACATTGTACCCTATAAATGCATTAATGTACAAGGCCAGATTTTTTTGGAGAAAAGCTAGTTTAGCCATAGTTATGCATTCCTCACATACCCCTCAGAAACTTTATTATTATAAAAGCAAATGTAAGTATTACGGTTGTTCAATTCATAGAATTGTACAACTCTAAAGATTTCCTGAGAATTTACATTGAGCTAAGCACACAGCTGTTTAGGCCACAAAAATGAAAAAGATCCTGGTTTGGTAAATTTAGAATCAAACAAATCTTTTATTTTTTGAAAAGTTCTAACTTTACTTTTATTTCATTTTAATTAATGAAGAATAACTAAATTCTTTTAAAAATTATTTGACCACTGTTCACACTTCTTAACCTGCCCATACCAAGTTTAGAACTTCAGAAGAAAATCAAGGAAAATGTGAGATTACATAATAAAATCTAAAGTATTACTAAAAACTTTTCTCACTTTTAAAACAGAAGCCTCCAATTTTTCAGCTAAAGGTCATCTTTACTTCCCCAGTGAGCCATTACACTTGTTGGCAATGTCAACCACTCTACCATTCATTACCCAAGACCAGAGTCTGCCTTCTCTCAACAATTACACCTGCCCTTCACTTTGTTGGAATTTGAACTGCTCTAAAACTTTTCTGTTTTCATCAGCCATCTGCCTCATAAAGTTCCCAACTGCTCTGAGGTCAGCCATGCCTTTGTTGAGACCTTGTTCTTATCTTCCCCGTGCCTCTCTTGCTGAATTTCAACTCTGGCTTATACCTGCATAGTATCACCTCTATTAACTCTCATCAACCCTAGAATATGGTTTATAATCTTGCTGTTAATGAGAAGTTATTAAAAGAGTATGTCGAGATCATGAAATTTACTTTAACATTTCAGCTAGGTCTACCTTCCTCTACAGACAGAAATTTTAAATCAAAAATAGTTCCCCAACAATATTATTGGAACCTTTACTTTCAGTTCTCTTAAAATGATAGCCCAGAAAGAGATAATTTCATTGGGATTTGGTATCATAAAGCAAATATACCAGAAAAGGGAAGGAAAGGCAAGGAAAAAAACATACCAAAAAAGGGCACCTTGCTGAGCTTATTTCCATTACGGGAAATTTCTCAAAGAAGCCCATGCAATGCAACTCAAAATTTTCCCTCCAAAGGACAAGAAGCTCACTTTTATCCAGTGATTCCCATTCTCCACTGATGGAGGGTTATCCCATGGGGTGACATCTCCTTCAAAGTTTGCAGAAGACTTGCGTTTCTTTGAACAAGCTTTTATAAATATTGTCTTTAAGTGTAAAAAATGAAGAAATGAGGTGGATACTCGAGATGTAATGCTTCCAGGGTAATAGAGACTGCCTATGCCATCTGCCATTGAATCATAAGTGGGGAAATTGGATAAAGAACAGACATAAAATCCATTCTAATTATTTCTATTCACCTAAAGATGGTTTCTTATACCTACTCTATCTAGTTTCTCATTATACAAACTTAGACACCCTGGGCAATTGGAGCAACACCAAAAATACACTACTGGGACCTGATCAAACTAAAAAGCTTCTGCACAGCCAAAAACACAATAAGTAAAGCAAGCAGATAGCCCTCAGAATGGGAGAAGATATTTGCAGATTACGTCTCTGACAAAGGTTTAATAACCAGAATCCACAGAGAGCTCAAACGTATTAGCAAGAAAAGAACACATGATCTCATCTCAGGGTGGGCAAGGGACTTGAAGAGAAATTTCTCTGAAGAAGACAGGCACATGGCCCATAGACACATGAAAAAATGCTCATCATCCTTAATCATCAGAGAAATGCAAATCAAAACTACTTTGAGATATCATCTAACCCTCGTGAGATTACCCCACATGACAAAATCCCAAAACCAGAGATGCTGGTGTGGATGTGAAGAAAGGGGAACACTTCTATACTGCTGGTGGGAATGCAAACTAATACATTCAAAAGGATCAGGTTCCTTTTGGAAAGATGTTTGGAGAACACTTAGAGATCTAAAAATAGACCTGCCATTTGAGCCTACAATTCCTCTACTAGGTATATATTCAGAAGACCAAAAATTTACATTATAACGAAGATATATCACAGCCCAATTCATAATTGCTAAGTCACGAAGAAGCCCAAGAGCCCATCTACCCATGAATGGATTAATAAATTGTTGTATATGTACACCATGGAATATTATGCAGCCTTAAAAAAAGATGTAGATTTTATCTCTTTCATGTTTACTTGGATGGAGCTGGAACATATTCTTCTTAGCAAAGTATCTCAAGAATGGAAGAAAAAGTATCCAATATACTCAGCCTGACTATGAAACCAATTTAAGCTATAACTCAATCACAGTTTAAGAATATGGGGAAAGAGGCAAGGGGGGGGAAAGGAAGGTGGAGGATGGGTGGAGGGAGGGTAATTGGTGGGTCCACACCTACGGTGCATCTTACAAGGGTATATGTGAGATTTACTAAATGTAGACTATAAACGTCTTAACACAATAACTAAGAACATGCCGTGAAGGCTAGGTTAACCAGTTTGACGAAAATATTTCAGATTGTATATAAAACCAGCACATTGTACCCCACAATTGCATTAATGTACACAGCTATGATTTAATAAAATAAAAGAAAATGAATCATCTCTGCTTTGTTTTATTCTTCTGTATCTAATCAGTTATCAACATATGTAACCCGTGATAAGTAACTAGGTTACTTTTCACACTATCAGATGTGGCTCCATAAAAAGGTTGAAAAATGATTGACCAAACCAATTTCCAATTCCAATATCCAACGTGAACCAGAATTCACAATTTTAGGACTCCTTTGACCATGAACGTGGTCCAGCTGCTCTGTGAAGTTCACTAATAACATTATAAAAGTGTTTGTTTCATCATGAAGCAGCCATGCGTTTGATATGTAGAAATAATGTAAAAGGCATCATTAACAATGAATGAGACAAATGAGACGCTTCACAGAAAGTAACCCGTAAGTATTACAAAAAACCTCTCACTAATGAGAAAACTAAATTAATATCTAACCGGGGATTCACAAAGTCTTTTCTGCAAATGATGTTTAAGTTTCATAAAAATGAAACAGAATGGGGCCTGATTCACCCGAGCAAACAATGAAGATATATTTTTGCTAAACTATCAGGGGTTGAGAATCTGTTTTCCACCCCAGCATACACAATAGCATTTTTGTATTTGTTACCTTTCTTAATTACAGTCATCTTTGTGGACTTAATAAACTGGTAGTACTGAAGAAACACAGATTCTGAGTCTTTGCAACATTTCTCACCAATAAAAATATGTAACTCTATTGCTTAAATATTGTCACATTTTGAAACTATGCCTTTTACTGCATTTAAATATGTTGTCAATATTTTACTCTAAAAGGAGTTTAACTTCAAACAAAATTTTTTCCAGTTTAAAAATATATTATCAACCTTATAAATTTTTTTCTTGCTTTCTTCCATGAAGTGTTCATATGTGTACATAATCATACATATTTTTATTTGCATAAAATGCAACAGTAAGTCTACTATGTCAAAGTATCAAAAAGGTATACAAGTTTTATTTTTATTGGAAAAATTGTTTCTTTGGTACTATTTGTCCAAACTTCTATTGGTTACAGGATTTGTTAAATTTTAATGTGGTGAGCTCTCTTTCAAACCTTCCCTATTTCTTAAAGAGCTCAATTAGGGTCAGAAACAATTATGTAAAGAGTAAGAAAATCATGCCAGTATTGAGTTATTCATTTTCTTCTGGAAAGACTGCCCCATTGATGGAAACATGTGCTTACAGGCAAAAGTCTAGTTTGAGAGCAAAACATGATTTATTTTTTTACAAACAGCCTGCGTGTTCTGTTCATCAATACATGTCCTTACACGTGGAAGCCTTTTCCGCATGGTGCACTGCTCTGCTCTGGGGGCTCTTTGAAAGCAAGCCTTTCAACTTTATGTGCCCCACAGATCCCTCAAGTGTCTGGGAACTAACCCTTTGCTTTTGCCAGAGGTTTGAAATGGAATGCTTTGGGGCCGTACAACATTCTTGGGCAATTCATTACAGGACAAAGAAATGTCTAGTGTTAGGCAGACAAGCAACTAATGATCCTTCATTTCGTCCAGAAAACATCAAGATCGATATGTAGGACATGCAACATTTATGGAACGCTGTGTTTTCTTTTCCCTCCAGGGGAGAGAGAAAACACTGGATGATTTCTTTCTGCTGATGGCTGCAATACTCAAATGATTGACATTGTTTAGCATACACCTTTGGTCTCTCCTTCCCATCTGCTAGTAGCCACACTCATGCCTAATCTTTGTTAACCTCCTAGATGCTAGTATTCAATAATTTGATTTCAGGCATGCATATCTAGCTTCATTGAGTAGGAGACAACACTATAATCTAGAGTAAACAGAGATAGTTCTGGGATTTGCTAATAGGCCTTATTGGCTCATATTCCATTATGGAAATGGTCCATATTCATTTAAAATAGACCTTTATGAATAAAAAAGGGAAGCTCAGAGAGAGAAAGAATGATCTAAAAGAAGATATCTACACCATTTCCTTCCAACTCACTCAATAATCTGGCAGGAATTGGAACCCAATACCAAAATGAAATCATATTTAATGAGCAAATTATTTCTTCAATGACACCAATAGAAATGGGGCAACAACATACATGCGGCCAATGTTGCATGCCTTTGTAATTGTCCTTAACTGTGATGTTTTTAGAACTTTAAATTCAGACCAATATGAAAGTTTAGGGTAAGGTAGATTTTTAAAAATTGTTCTTTTATAGAAATAATATAGAAGGAAATTTGGAAACTAAATGATCACATCAGAACAATAATTAGCTTTGTCTCTCTTTTAAAAGTAATCTTTATTGTCAAGAGTGACAGAAATTGAAATGGTACCATATTTGCCCAACCACATTCACACTCAAATTATTCCACAATAGAGAAGTAAGCTATGTTAATATGGAACTAAATGCTCTGTACTTGATTAATGTACAATTAAAAGCAGGGTATGAGAAGATGATGTTTGATTTACTATTTAATCTCTCAGTAGCTCCTTGAGGACTGGAGAATCTCAGGTCATTATTGGATCTGTGCAGTTTCCTCCTCATCATGACCCTAAGCCAACACATTAAAATCATCAATATGCCATTCTATAAAACCACTGCCTTCCAAATTAAAAAAAATGCCAAATTCTCACCATGTAGAACACTGAGATTTTTCAAATGTTTTGAATTCTATTTTAGTTGTCCATAGGTCTGACTAATTACAGTTGTTTTTAATTAGTGCATTCACAAACAAGAATATTCCTTAGAGTATTAAAATATTTTAGAATATGTAGCAATACTTGATAGGATTGAAGAAGCTTAGAAAGTTGATCATTTAAAAAAACAATCATAATATCTGGAGTCAGGGCTTATAGTAATATGCTACACTCTGTCCTAAAGATGGAATAGAATATGCTACACTCTGTCCTAAAGATGGAATAGAATATTGGATTGAGATGTTATTTCTAAAAGTAAGATTTCAATCATCCCCAAGAAATAAGCAGTCAGGACCAATACAGAGAGATAGCATATCACCCAATTTTATTGTACTCGTGATGACTTAGTGGTGATGCCCAACGAGGACATATTATTACTTCAGCTTTCAAAATACCTTGCATTACATCCTCTTTTATTTTTATTCCCCATCAAATTTAAGTACAAAGTTTAAATATCTTCAGTTAGCATTTGAAGCCTTTATTAAACTCTATTTAACTTCCAAAGTAACGTATAAATAAGCAAGTTCAAGTACTGATGATGATCGATATTACATACTAAGCTCTATTATGCTGAGTGCAGATCTCAGAAGCATTCAGTTATCTCAGTTAAGAGTTTTATAACTCGCATAATTACTTTGCCTTTCTTACTCCCACTAGATAAAAATGAGAATCTCATAACCAAGTTCTTGCTATTCACAATGTTTCCATTGGGTGTAGCTATGCTATTAGATAGGTTAATATCACAGCCTGCATATTCTGGAAGGATGCCCAGACAGTTGGGGATTTGGAGTGACTTTCTTTGTCTTCAGCATCAAATTGTGTTAGTCAGTGGTATGTTCTACGGGGAAAACCAAATAAAATCCTTTGAAATCAATTAGGGCAAGAAAGATTTCAATATGTCCTCTTATAAAAAAGAAGAACTCTGAGAAGTTGAAACCTGTGCTAAAGCATGAATCAACGAAAATTTCTATGTAATTTCCTCACTTTTGAATTGTTTACATTAGCAATATATTTATAACTACTTTGAATGCCTTCTATATATGTGTGTGTAAATAGATAGGGACCTGCTGGATAATGTGGAATAAATAAAGGGATAATCCACTAACAATGCACCTCCTTTATTCAATGGCAGGTCTGAGTAAAGTGTCTTAAAATGTCTGTTTATGCTAAAAAAAAATAAAAAAGCATTTCTCTGAAAACGCGAGGGCAGCTTCCATGCTGAGATGAAAACTGCTAACTCGTTTTTTAACAACACCATATGTCTCCAATTGGATCATAATGCAGTCGGTTCTCCAGGGAACGTTACACATGGAAGCTAACCAAATCAAGACACAGTCTTCACTGTATGTCGACTCAATGATTAGCTAGTGATCTGCTATTTGGGGTTTTCCAGATCGTGCAAGTGTTAGCCTGAAGGGTCTTTCTGCAGCCCCAATAACTTCCCTAAACCAAGCAGTCACAAAAAGACCCCTAGCTTTTCATAGGATTTTTTTGTTTTGTTTTGTTTTTTTATTTGTTTGTTTGGTTTTTAGAGATGTCTCTCTGTTGCCCAGAATGGAGTGCAGTAGCTGTTCGCAGGCATGATCATTGCTTTCTGTACTCTCAAATTTCGGAGTTCAAGCAGTCCTCCTGTCTCAGCCCTCAGAGTAGGTAGGACTACAGACATGCCCCACCACACCCAGCTCAGACTTCTCTATATAACCTCAAGAGATTTTTAAGAAACTACAATGCCTAAACCCTGAACTCTTTAGTGGATTTTAAATAGTCACTGCATTATACAGCAAACACTATTGAAACCCAGCTTTAAAAGGACAAAAATAAATACTGTAAGACTTAGGAAGCCACCTTTTATCCCCCTGGGAATAATCATAAACAAAAGATCAATAAATAAACCAACGTTTATTACTCAGATAGTCCTTTATTCATTATAATTTTCTTTAGTTTAGTATTTTATTCAAACTTTATTTTTTTTTATTAAATGAGTAAGATACATTTAAAAATTTAGGCTCAAACAGATGGCTTACACCCATAATCTTAACACTTTCGGAGGCTGAGGCAGGAGGATCACTGGAGGTTAGGAGTTCAATACTAGACCGGGGAAGAGAAAGGCCTTGTCTCTATTAAAAAATTAGCTGGGCATGGTGGCACATGCCTGTAGTCCTAGCTACTTGGGGCACTGAGGCAAGAAGATTACTTGAACCCAGCAGTTTGAAGTTATAGGGAGCTATGATGATACCACTGCACTCCAGCCCAGGCAACAGAGTGACCGTGTCTCAAAAAATAAATAATAAAATAAAATAAATATACATACCTACTATTAAACACCTTCCACACGTACTACTGCAAGATTAGATTAATATCAAGGTGAGGCATTTGTAGCCCTAATATACATGATTCTTTTTGTTTAACGTAATTCTTTAATATTGAATGTAATTCTTAATTGTGTAAAGTTATATGACCTTATGATGTGTGTAAAACTAAGAATTTTGCCTTGGCAAATGTGAAATATCTTGGGATGGTCTAAAGTTTCTGATACTCCCTCTGATGAATGGATAAAATTTTGAAATACATGTTCAATATGCTAGTAACTGATAATTTCATAAAATATAAAATTATGTCCTCAGATTAGATGACAGTTGAAACTGCTATGAAATTTTCTAAATGCTTACCCTTACTTTCAATATTTTTCTTGTGACAGACTGGTAAGAAACCTCTGTGGTCAGGCATGGACCTGTGGAATCCACTGTGAATATCACTGCGTTGGTATTTATAATTTAGAAATCAGGATTTCTATATTCATGATAAAGAGTCATTAACTTTTTTCACTTCAAGTGTATCGTTCTTTGAGATGCTTTTCTTCTAATCCACTTATGGGAATTAATAGCAGAGATTTAAGGAAAAAACAAGAAAGAATCACCAAAAGCTTTTGAAAAAGATGAGTTGCTACATAATATATTGTTTAAAAAGATTTATAAAAGCAACCTCTTTTCCCAATGACCATCTGAGGGCTTTACAACGTAGTCATTCTAACAATAGCAATAAGCCAAGGTACTATTTAGTAATTTATTTGTTAGTATTTCTTACCCGGGATGCCTGGTGGTGTTTTCAGGTATTTTCCATTAAAATGTTGAATTACCACTTCACATTTTTCAGTAGACTCCATTCTGAGAAAAGAAAGTAGACAGGGGTTCATATAGTTCGTAGAGTTGTGCATATTCAAGAAAAAGAAATAAAAAAAAAGTGAACAAGAAAGCCATGGAAAAGCTTAATTTTAAAAATTAAACTTACTATATCAACTGTTGTAACAACTATAATGGCCAGATGTTTTTTTCTGCAATGTTTTTATTTTTGTTTTTTTTTACATGTATTTTATTATTCTTCATTACCTTATTCCCCCCCATCCCCTAGTGGTAAGACAGAATTTATTTACAGAAAAGAATACAGAAAACACTAAAGCTCCTGGTAGAGGGAGAGAAGCTCTCTCCGTTTCTCTCCCGGTCTTTCCCCATCTCTTCCTTAGGCCTTTAGTCTCAGGGTATATATAGGTGTATGGGTTCCTTGGCCAGGAAACGAATGAATACAGTACCTTCCACCAGGGGCAAGGTGAATGAATGTAACAATGAATGGATACAGTCCATTCATGGAATCGAGGCCTAGGAAATTAACAAGAAATTGACCTAGGCATAGGAAATGGGGGTTCCACATTTAGTCCTAAGTGTGAAGTGAAGGAGACACCAAGGCACAGGTGTCTCCTCAGCAGTTGTCCAGCCTTTTTGGCAATTGGAGCCTCTGGTGGAGGTTGGGGGTCCCCCTCCTTGCCTGTCATCCAGCCTACTGGCTCTTCAGCTGGCTGTCACACCACCGACACTGCCAAGGAGGAGGCTGAAGGTCCGCCAGCCCGCGGAGCTGGCTAGGGCGCCAATTATCCTACATCAATTCTCCCTCTCTGACTAGAAATCCAACTGCTGTTAGGGAAAAGGGGCGAAGACTCAATCTAACTGCTTCCTGCTGAATCGGGCAATGATAGAAGGGGGCAGTTGGGGTTTCTCCAGAGGAGAGTGATACAGGGGACTGGACTGGAACCATCTTTATTGCGTGTGGCTTGATGACATTTCTGGAAATCATAAATCTGATTAGTGTATTTAGTAATAGGCAAAAGTAGAACAGCGTCAGGTCAGAAGCACTTATTCAATGATGCTAAAAGAAAAACATATTACGGTTTTTCTTGCTGTTTCCTAAATAATAACTTCAAACTTTCTTTTGGCTCATAAGTGTAGGTGGTCTATGGTTGGCTGTCTTCATTGCCTGCCAGTGTAGAAGATGGAGAGTTCCAGGACTTTACTCGTGAATGACGTATGCAGGAATCGACTCCTATAACTTTAACAGTAGAAGAAGACAAGATAACAGGAAAGGGGTCTTCCCAAGTTGGGGTCAGGGAAGGTGAATTAGAGGGAAGAGTTTCGATCATGACTAGATCTCCAGAAGGGTAAAGTTCCTGTTTTAGTTAGTATGTCCTTCCCCAAACGGGGTGCAGGAATTTCAGGGACGATTAGGGAGGCATGAGAGAACAGCAAGTCCTCCCAATTGCAGCTTACAGGCTGGAAGAAAAATTTGGTAACCGGCTGTCCAGACACCCCCTGTATAGTTATGGATTTGGGAGATAAAAGACCAGGATTAGAGAGAAGTACAGAAAAGGTTGCTCCAATGTCCAAAAGAAGTTTTTTCTCCTGGTACGCCACTGTAAGGCAAACCTGGGGTTCTTGAGGGGTGATGACACAAGCTGGAGCCATGAGAATATGCCCTGGGCATTCTCAGTCCAGTTTGGGCTCTGATGGGGTCACTATCCCAGGAGGACTTCGCCTCTGGGGACAGGCCACCGTCCAGTGGTCACCCTTGCATTCTGGACATGGGCCATATGCCCCGGGCACTCTCAGTCCAGTTTGGGCTCCGATGGGGTCACTGTCCCAGGAGGCCTTCACCTCTGGGGACAGGCCACCCTTCAGGGGTCACCCTTGCATTCTGGACAGGGGCCAGGTGGCTTGCCCAGCCGGTGGTACTGCTGGGGGCACTCTTCTCTGAAGTGGCCAGTCTGACCACAATGAAAGCACTTGTTTTTCACTCCTCTGGTTTCCCTCTGCCCCTGAGGGATGCTCATTTGTCAGAGTGCCATTACTAGAGCTGTCATTCTTTTCTATTCCTTTCTCTCTTTTTCCTTCTTTCTCTCCAGATCTCAGTTACAAAAGACC
>CAUYON010054440.1:0-31121 GCA_963573935.1 Arctocebus calabarensis
GGTGTTGTGGTGGGCACCTGTAGTTCCAGCTACATGGGAGGCTGAGGCAAGAGAATCACCTAAGCCCAAGAGCTGGAGGTTGCTGTGAGCTGTGACACCACAGCACTCTGCTAAGAGCGACATAGTGAGACTCTGTCTAAAAAAAAAGAAAAAGAAGTGTCAAGATATAAAAAGGCAAGCTGTATAGAATAGAATTTTCAAAGGTGGGAACAGAGGTGATCACCACTAGCTTATGGGGTTTTAGTGAAAGGTCCTGAGTATCCACTCAGCTTTTATTGAGGCTATTATCTCATTTAACCCAGAGGGGAAGCTGAGGAACAGAACAAAAACGTCAGCCATTTTTCTGAGTAAGCCTGTCAGTTCCTATTCTATCTATAATCATTAACTTCAAGGGTCTGAGTAGCCTTAAGAAATGCAACACCTGAGCCCTGTGTGAGGGCAGCCTCCTGTCTGTAGTTGCACACAGATGCCTTAGAGAGGTTAATCCCTGCTAGTTGTGGGTAAAGCAGACGCCCCGGTGGTGTCAGACTCCCCTGAAGAATCTGTGGGACACAAGAATTTCCTCTGATCTTCACCAAGAGGCATCTTCCTCTGTGATACGGGGTACAAGCCCTCTTGCCCATATTTCTGGCCTTGAGCTGTTCCCTTCACTCTGACCTGGCCATAATACAAATCTCCACCATGGGTATTTGACTGTTGACTGGGCAGGGGACAGCCTGGTTAACTTCCCAACCCCGGTCTTGAACTAGCTTCCTTCCATGGCCAATCTCTTCTTCAGAGTGTTTGCAGACCAGCAGGGGTGTTTGCAAGTGGTATCCCTTACAGGCCAGGCTTCTAGAAAAAGCAGGAACTGCTCAAATAAGTGATTTACCTGCTGGTTTAAAAGTAAGCTAGCTAAAATGTTCTTATTCTGCCTTGCTCTGCTTCTTTCTGTTTTTCCTTTTTCCGGGTGTGTTTTCCTTTGTCTAGAATGGGGTCTTTGGTCCTTATTCTCCCTGCATCTATGCATATATCATATATGCATATATGCACCTATGGATACATTATATATGCATATATGCACACATTATGTATATATGCATCCATGCATACATTATACATGCATATATATATATATATACACACATACATTGTGTCTATATATGCACCTGTGCATACACTACATATGCATATATGCACCTATGCACACATTATATATGCAAATATTATGAGTGTATATATGCAGCTATGCAACATTACATATGCAAATATGCACATATGCATACATTATATATGTATATATGCACACATGCATACATTATGCATATAGCATATGTGAGTGTATGCATATATTATGCATACATTATATACACATATGTTTCTGTCTAGATACATGCATATACATCTTTAAATATGTTTATATATCATTATATGTATTACTTTATAAAGTATGCATATTTAATTATGTATGTGTATGTGTATCCCCTTACATATGAATGCATACTTACCTTCAGGTGTATTTATATACATGCACAGCTTTGTATCTTTATATATACAAACTGACATATATGAGAAGCTTTTTGTTTGTTTGTTTTGAGACAGTCTCACTATGTCACCCTCGGTAGAGTGCCGCAGCATCTATATGAGAAACTTTTTTTTCTTTTTAATTTAAATCATAGCTGTGTACTTTAGTGCAATTGTGGGGTTGAGAAACTTTTAATATGACCTTTTCTCTATATTGGGCAAGTGATTGCCTATAAAGCATCGTTCCTTAACAAATGAACATATGGAAATATGAGAGAGGAATGCTCGCAGTGTTGGGCTGGAGAGCAGAACATTCTGGGCCTTCTGTTGAAGCCTGTGGGTTTCTGGCCTGTCTGTGTTTCTGTTTCAGAAGAGGCCCAGGGCTCACCCTGGACAATCTGAACAAGGGGATTGTGTCCACTCATGTTTTCTGCAGTGTTTGCTCCCAGAAGATAAATGGCCTTGAACTAGAGCTTATTGCAATAATGATCGTTAAGAAAATAGCTAGTTCTTAATAAGAAGAAGCCGAGTGACAACATTCACAATTGGGATTGTGCGTGGAACGTCCTTCTGACACAAGAAATTCTGCACGAGGGTGGCTGAGGGCAGCTGCAGAGTGAATCTTCATCAATTTGCAGCTGTCGGGGAAGATGTCTGTCCCTTAAGGTCAAAGTGCCTTTCATAGCCGCAGCTCAGTCTTGGAGTGAGTTCTCCCCACAGAGGAGATGGAGATTAGGCGGGGCTGCCTTGGTGAAGTCCTGGGGCTGCTGTCTGTCGCCTCATAGATGTGGCTTGTAGCCTTCCTCAGTGAGGCAGACACACTCACACCTGCTGGAAACCCTCAAGTCCTCTTCTCTGTGTTACAGGAGGAGGTGGTGGCGGAGGTTACCCCAGTTACGACAGCTCCGGCAGCACGTACGGTATGCTCAGATTGCGGCATGCACTGGTGGGTGGCAAGGTGGGATTTCTGGGGCTGCCTTACATTCTGGCGCGTGCCTGGCACCTGTGGTGCCCACTGACCACGGCTTTCTCTGCTCCTGTCCATTCTGCTGAGAATCTCTCTGAGCTGGGTCGCCATATTTCTGTTCCCTGGAAGGGCAGGTGTAGCTACCTGCACACAAACACAAACACACACATACACACTCCTTTCTGTTTAGGTAGAAACGATCAGAGCAAACAACCAGAAGACGAATTAGCGGGAGAGCCGCACCCCCGCCCCCCGACAGTTTGGCAATTTCTCAGGGAAAGCAATGCATTTACTTCAATTGGAAAGCAGCTTATCGTGGCAATGATGCTCAGAAATAAAGCTCCGTTCCACGGGAGCCACAAACACGTGCTTCACTTGGTTGAGATTTTTTTGTAAAGAGAACCAGGGGTGGGGCAGCGCCTGTGGCTCAAAGGAGTAGGGCGCCAGCCCCAAGTACTGGAGGTGGCAGGTTCAAACGCAGCCTCAGCCAAAAACTGCAAAAAAAAAATAAAAAAAAAAAAGAAAGAAAGAAAGAAAGAAAAAAGAAAATTAGGTCAACATGACAAGGTGGTCAGTGCAGGAAGGTGGGGACAGCTATGAAGGGTGTTCTACATTTGCCCAGAGCAAGAATTTGTTTTCTTGCCTGTGGTCCCATTAGTTTTGGCTACCTCTGATGCGGGTGTCATTATGAGCTCGGTTTTATAAAACCACAGGACAGCACGATGCCCCATTGCCCACAATTCCTTCCCTGCAGAGCAGACACGCTTCAAGGATGGAGGCAGAGAGCAAATTGGATATTATTGTACAGAAATCCACACGGAGTGTGTTATTGTGAGAAGTCCTGCCACCCCCACAGCCTGGCTAGGAAGGGATTTTTGTCCCATTCAGGATCCTCTGCAAATCCTTCCTTGGAGAAGAGTCTTCCTGGAGCATGTTTTTTTTTTTTTTTCTTTTTTCTCTGCTGTATTCATAAGTTACAAGGAAATGACTCAACTTGGTGGTGTTCTTGGAATCCCAGCTAAGTCTCCTGTGTTCTCAGAAAGTTCTATTTGCCTTGCTGTTTTCAGGAACGGGGCCAGGGGATTTGTCAGGCTCCCTCGGGGGGGACCAAACGTCACCCGTGTCAGAAAGGTCAGAAACACAGCTGTGCAGGGTGGTGAGCTCAGAAACACGAGTAAATGGTGTGTGCGCAGAACTCATGTGGGTCTCAGCAGCTGCGGCCCAGTTTGGGGGGCGCGGCACTCTTTTGCTCGAGTTGGCCTTCCACTCTGCTCCCAGGGGGACCCCTGCCCTCTGCCCTGGGCTGGGTGAGGCCGAGTGAGTCTCCGGATAAGCCCTGAGCTGCTGGGCAGGCCAGAGCAAGGCGAGGTGTTGTGAGTCACCCAGCTCCTTCCCGAATGTGGCCAAACGTGTATGGCATGTTCTTATTCCAAGCAGAGCATCCAGTGGGCAGGGCACCCAGTGGGCGGGGCATCCAGTGGGCAGAGCATCTATTGGGCAGGGCACCCAGTGGGCGGGGCATCCAGTGGGTGGGGCATCAAGTGGGCAGGGCACCCAGTGTGTGGAGCATCAAGTGAGCAGAGCACCCAGTGGGTGGGGCATCAAGTGGGCGGGGCACCCAGTGGGTGGAGCATCCAGTGGGCGGGGCGCCTGGTGGGTGGAGCATCCAGTGGGTGGGCATTCAGTGCGCAGAGCATCTATTGGGCAGGGCACCAAGTGGGCGGGGCACCCAGTGGGCAGAGCATCCAGTGGGCAGGGCACCCAGTGGGCGGAGCATCCAGTGGGCAGGGCATCCTGTGGGTGGGGCATCCAGTGGGCAGAGCACCCAGTGGGCAGGGCACCCAGTGGGCAGAGCAGCAAGTGGGCTGAGCATCCAGTGGGCGGAGCATCCAGTGGGCAGGGCACCCAGTGGGCGGAGCATCCAGTGGGCAGGGCATCCATTGGGCAGGGCACCCAGTGGGCACAGCATCCACTGGATGGGTCATCCAGTGGGCAGAGCATCCATTGGGCAGGGCACCCAGTGGGCGGGGCATCCAGTGAGTGGGGAATCCAGTGGACAGAGCATCCAGTGGGCAGAGCATCCAGTGAGCGGGGAATCCAGTGGGCAGAGCATGCAGTGGGCGGAGCATCCAGTGAGCAGGGCACCCAGTGGGCGGAGCATCCAGTGGGCAGGGCAGCCTGGGCTGCACCTCTGCCAGCCGTTCAGAAAGTGGTTTCTCTTCTCTTCTTGGTGTGCAGAAGCCATCTTCTGCCTCTGTCCTCACGTGGTCGTCACTCTGTGGATGTCACTGTCCTCATTTTATAAGGACGCCAGTCCTGCTGGGTCAAGGCCCACCCTGGTAACCTCACTTTACTTTAATCACCTCTGCAAAGACCCACCTCCAAATACAGCTGCAGTCTGAGGTGCTGGGGGTCGGGGCTTCAACTTAGGAATTTTGGGGAGGGCACAGTTCCACCATGCACTTAATTATTTGGTGAAATGATTCCTTCACTTTTAAATAATGCCCACATAAATCATTGTCCTTCAAAATCAGCACCAAGCATTTTTGTTTGTTTGTTTGTTCCAGTTACAAATCAGTCTGTAAAAAATGGCTCTTAAGAAATCAGAAAAGGGGCGGTGCCTGTGGCTTAAAGGAGTAGGGCGCAGGCCCCATATGCTGGAGGTGGCAGGTTCAAACCCAGCCCCAGCCAAAAACTGCAAAGAAAGAAAAAAAAAGAAAAGAAAACAAAAAAGAAAAAAAGACATCAGAAAGGGATGGTGCATGTAGGTCAGTAGATAGGCCATCAGCCACATACACTGAGGCCGAAGGGTTTGAACCCGGCCAGCTAAAACAACAATGACAACTGCACCAAAAAAATAGCTGGTCATAGTGACGGGCGCCTATCGTCCCAGCTACTTGGGAGGTTGAGGCAAGAGAATCACTTAAGCCAAAGACTTTGAGGTTGCTGTGAGCTGTGACACCATAGCACTCTAGCCAGAGTGACCGAGTGAGACTCTGTCTCAAGAAAGAAGAAGAAGAAAAAAAAACCAGACACAGAAAGGAAGCATAGAGATGTCCTCCTTGGTTCTTGCAGGCTGGAAACACCCCTTTATTGCTTGTGTGTCTGTGTGATTCTGTTTTTCTACCAGCACTGGCTGGGGTTTTCTTTCAATGCGTTTGCACATCTAAGCCAGCCTCCCAGCTGGCAGGGATGCCCAGCAGTGCACAGTCCTCAGGAAGCAGGACAACAGTCTGTTAGGGGCAGATGACACCTGTGCCCCCTCCCCAGCATGAGGAAGCCCATTTGGAACCTCTGCGGCCTGTGAGAGCGTCTTGCTTCAGCTGCGCGGAGCTGCCCTCCTCTGTGATCTTAGACAGACTTCCCGAGCAAAGTCTCACATTTGTTTATAGACTTTTCTCTATTCTGCAGGAAGAGGGGGTGGCTTTCAACCCAACCCTCCTTACAGACAACCTCGACCCAACCCTCCTTACAGACAAACTCTACCCAACCCTCCTTACAGACAACCTCGACCCAACCCTCCTTACAGACAACCTCGACCCAACCCTCCTTACAGACAAATTTATGGTAAAGGGATTATGTCTCCCAGGCTATGTGAGGAATAACGACCCTTCCTCAGAGCACCAGCTGCTGTCTGAGTGCTGTGGGGAGGGAGGCTGACGCTTTTGGCTGGCTCCCTAATTTGCTTCCTTATCCATCACCAATGCTAGAGGGAAATGTTTTGCAGACCGTGCAGCCTTAATTTCTGGAAACAAGCTATGGTCTGTGTGTACAGGTGTTACTTTGTGTGTGTACACACATGTGTGCATGCATTATGAATATGTGTCTGCACACAGGCATGGCTATATGTTGTATGTGTGAGGTGTACACAGGTGCACATGGGCTTTGCATAATTGTGTGTGTGCACACGCATGTTTATGTGCGTGCTTGTGTTCCGCACCTCTGTCTTCTTTATGTACTTGTCTGTGTGTTGTGTGTGCGTGCACGTGTGTATATTGCCTAACCCTGAGACTTAAGCTGCCTCCCTCTTGCCCTTACTCCCCTGTTCCCCAATCCCTGCCAGACACAGCATGTGCATGACCCACACTGCTCCTTCCTCGAGCTGGCTGCCTGCCCCTTCTTCCTCAATGAGAATGCAAATTGCGTGCAAACAAGTGTTTTTGTGTGCAGGGTCCTCAATATTGCCTAGCAATAGAAGGTACTTGACAAGTTCTGCTGAATAAACTCATGAATGCGTCCTCTTCCCCTTGCAGGTGGAGACGGACATTCAACGTACGGCAACCCACAAGGTAACTGATTGACCCGGCCACTGCCTCATTAATTAAGAGCTGCTGGTGTATGCTCTGTGTGTAGGGTCTGCCAAGACTCATGGAGACCAGCTTTAAGAGCAGATCATGTAGGAGGGAGATGAACATAGGGACAGACCAGCTCAATTAACGTCTAGGCAGGGAAGGCAGAGAGAAGAGGTCAGCATGGACATCTATTTGGTAGTAAGAATTGATTGCACTTGTGTAGATTTGTACAGGATGGCCGAGAGGACAGAGGTGTGTATCAGTCAGCTATGCTGCATAACAAAAGTTGAACTGTAGCTGCTGGGAGCTACAACAATTTACTGCAATCACAATTATGTGAGTCATCAACTTGGGCTCAAATAATGCATTCTCATTGTCTCAGAGTTTCCTTCCTCATCTGCGGTCAGCTGCAGATCTGTCCAGCTGTATTACCCATGTTGGCTATGTCTGTGTCTGAGGCCTCAGATGGAGCAGCTTGTTTGAGGTACACGCGGGCTCCCATGTTGCTTCAACAGGACAGGACACATGATAGATAGCCAGGCTGGATACCAAGAGAAAGAAAATAAGGATGCCCGCCAGGCTTAGAACAGGTGAAGCTTCATTTTTGCCGCATTGTTTTGGCCAAAGCTTCTGAGTTTCTGAGGATGATGACATGGACCCCAGCTCTTCATAGAAAATGCTACCAAATCACATTGCAGAGGGTGTGGACACAGGATGAATAGCAACCTCCCTCAGGAGATGGGGTGAGGTGGCATTGTCAGACATTAAACAGATTCCTGGTGGGAATCCTCGTTCTTCCAGCCAATAAGGCGGCCTCATTCATGGTGAGATCACGCATTCACCACCTATGCCACACCAGGCATATCAGCCCTGTCTGATATAAGGCAGCCATGGGTGGTTATGTCAAGTGGAAACAATCATTTCACTTCTTTTTCTTTCACTTTTGTGAAGTCAGTCCCCTGCCTTGTTTCTTTCACAGGGAAACAAATCCTTATAGTAAGTTTGCCTTTGAAACTTCAATGATACATCATGTCACGGGTCCCTTTGAGTGTCAAGCTCCCACAGGACATTGAAAGCAGCTGTCAGGCACTTTTATTTGTTGAAAATATATATAATTTTTTTTTGCATAAGAAAATGTTTTATATCTAAAAGGGTACAAACCAATCCAATTCAATGAAGAAACAAAATACCAAGTTTCTCCTCTATGCAAAGCCTTACATTTTCTGAAATATGAGCAGATGTGATTAATAAGCCTCAGGTTTTGTGAAAGCAATTATTTTCTAAGGATTCCTTTTCGTGAGTTGCTGTTTTTGTTTCCCACTGGATGTGAGAGTGGGTGGGAATGCTAGAGGAGTTATTTAAAACAGATAATTTACTGTGAGGCCTGTTTTTCTCAGATGCCCTTGCTTTCTTTCAATTCTTGCAGGTAACACGGTAGCAAAAATTGTATCTCCTATTGTGTCTGTGGTGGTGGTGACCTTGGTGGGGGCAGCGGCCACCTATTTTAACAAGAGGAGAAATTGCTTCCGGAACAATGGTAAGTTTCATTCAAGTCATTTTTTTTTTCCTCGTTATAAAATGGGATTTTTTAAAAATAAATACTTTCTGATGTCTTTCTCTAGCTTTGTTATTTCTGGTTAAGTCCAATACAGATGCTTTGTCTAACGGAATGATTTTAAGTTAGGATTTTAATGTGGACTCAGAGAAGATTGGGAGAAAATGGTGCAAGAGTTTTAAGGAAGAACACTTCCTCTTTTGAGTTTTTTAAAACATTTTTTATGTTTATTAAATCATAGCTGTGTACATTGATGCAATCATGGGGTACAATGTGCTGGCTTTATATACAAGTTGAAATATTTTCATTGAACTGGTTAACAAAGCCTTCATGGCATTTCCTTAGTTATTGTGTTCAGACCTTTATATTCTGCATTTAGTAAGTTTTACCTGTATCCTTCTAAGATGCATCGTAGGTTGGTCCCAGCAATTACCCTCCCTCCACCCACCCTTCCCCCTCCCCTCCCCTCCCTTGCCCCTTTCCCCATATTCTTGTGCTATAATTGGGTTTTACCCTTCATATGAAAGCTATAAATTAGTTTCATAGTAGGGCTGAGTACACTGGCTACTTTTTCTTCCATTCTTGAAATACTTTTGTATAGAAGAAGCCCAAGTGCCCATCGACCCACGAGTGGATTAATAAATTGTGGTACATGTATACCATGGAATATTACATAGCCTTAAAGAACGGAGGAGACTTTACCTCTTTCTTGTGTACATGGATGGAGCTGGAACATATTCTTCTTAGCAAAGTATCTTTTGACTTTTTATTTTTGTAGTTTTTGGCCGGGGCTGGGTTTGAACCCACCACCTCCAGCATATGGGGCCAGCGCCCTACTCCTTTGAGCCACAGGCACAGCCCTTGACTTATTTGTTTAACCATTTTTTCTGATCTGCAACATTTGGATTGACTGCCAGGGTTCTTAAACTACTAACACAGAGTAAAATAGTGATAAGCATTCAGCTATCCCAATACAGTTCCCTTTTGCTCTGTTTTAGGGGAAATGTTAACTGCAGGCGGGCGAGGAAAAATTACTGGGTTGAACATGAAAATTTCGCACAGTCCTCACTCCCAAAGAAAGCTACAAAACCACTTACATTATAAGCTTTTCTCTGAATTTGGGGAATTCAGTTCCAGAGCCTGGAGAGAAAGGGCTTCTGGGCTCCATGTTGAGTCCTGACTCCTGGGTTGGGGCAAAGAGCCCCCTGAAGACACAGTTATCAGAGGAGGGAGAAGGATGCTTCACTGAGAAACAGGGGTGCACATTTTTATCTCAGGGTTCCTGGAAGCTTGGTCCTCAGACTACCCATAGTAGAATCTGTCTGGAGTTTGCAGCGGGTGGGGAGGCCTCTGCCCCACACTTTCTTTATGTCCTTGGAGGAAAGCAAAAGTCTATTCCATGGTCTTTCCTTCAGCATTTGTGTTTGAAGTCAAAATCCTAAAACCTGCCCATGGCACCCTCTGCTGGCACATGGGTGGTAGTACTCAGTGCCCTTCTGGGGTGCGTTCACACAACACCCCACTCTGAAAGTTTGGAGGTGGGGGGGAGGAATTGAATGGTTGAAAAACAGCCTTATTGCCCTGTAAAGAGACACCATGTTTTAACCTCCTTGGCATTTTTGGCAGTGATGTGTAAACATGTGTTAAACAAGGGCTGAAATTGAGGGCACGCACACACTGTTGTCCCCGGCACAAAATGTGAGACTAAGGAGGTAGCAGGGAATAGCACATCAACGAGCTCAGTAAACAAGACTAGTCATATATTAGCACGGTATTTTAAAAAGAAAGCCAGATCGGCAAACTACAGCCTGCAGGCCAGCTGCGTGTTGGTGTAAATAAAGTTTTATTGGAATGGGGGCCGGTTGAGCTTCCAAAACAGGTGGGGTTTCTAACATATGGACCATGCCCTCCTTG
Source organism: Arctocebus calabarensis (assembly GCA_963573935.1). Lineage (NCBI taxonomy): Eukaryota > Metazoa > Chordata > Mammalia > Primates > Lorisidae > Arctocebus > Arctocebus calabarensis. Next base: position 10,232 of record CAUYON010054440.1, read on the forward strand.
TTTATCTGATGTGGGAGAACTTTTTAGTTAAAGTTGTGTAGTGTCTTGAAGCTCTCTTGTGCCTTGTGGATACCTGAAAATTATTCTGTATGTCTTGTCCTTTATTACTCAGAGCTAGCCTCACCGAGTGTCCCCAAGCTTTGAGTTTATTGTAACTTCCCTGTAAGTTCGTGGGCTCAGAGGAAAGGAAGAAGCCAACAGGGTGATATACCCTTGGAGGGACACTGGAAAACGACCTTGGTGTGCACCCGGGCTCTACATCACCTTGCTGATTGCAAAACTTATACACCATCTAGGAAATATGTGCGTGCAGGGTGGGGTGCCTAGAAGGGTCAGAGTCCTGGGATTGTGCTGATGGACTCCAGCTGTCTGTCCTCCAGCCCAGGCTAGGCTATAAATGTTTTTTTTCTCCTCAGGGATGTGTGTGCTGCCCTGGCCTGTGTAGACATGTAGTACACAACCCGGGGAACCATATTCCGGGTGCTGCAGCTTCTCCGCCTTCTTGGGAAAGAGCTATGGAAACAGAGGAGCTAAGTAAACAGCAGCAAACATCTGTCACTTAAAGTGGACAGTTGAGCATCATTCACTTTTATTTTATAGAATGGAGCAAATAGCAACACTCTCTTTAGAGGTTATAAAGACCAATGAAACCATATCTTTAAAAGATGCTCAGGGCAGGTGTGCTGCTGAGGACAGGAGTTCAAGTGCAGCCTGAGCAAGAATAAGACCCCATCCCTACACACACACACAAATATGTATGTATATATATATATATAATATTTTTTATATTTAAAAGGGGACATTATATATGTATACACACACACATACATACATATATATATATATTCACCAGGCACTGTGGTGGGCACCTGTAGTCCCACCTACTTGGGAGGCTGAAGCAGGAGGATTGCATGAGCCCAGGAGTTTGATTGAGGTTACAGTGAAGTATGATGAGGCCACCACACTCTAGTGAGGGTGACAGAAAAAGACCCTCTCTCAAAAACAAATGAATAGATGAAAAAAACAAAAATAAAAAAAGTAAAAAAGGGATTCATACAAATGCTAATGTTAACTAAAAAGAGAATTAGTCAATTCACTTAAGATGGTTTAAACCGGCGGTTCTCAACCTGTAGGTTGCGACCCCTTTGGAGATCTGCCTATCAGATATTTACATTACAATTCAGAACAGTAGCAAAATTACAGTTATGAAGTAGCAATGAAAATAATTTTATGGTTGGGGGTCACCCACATGAGGAACTGTCTTAAAGGGTGGAGGCATTAGGAAGGTTGAGAACCACTGGTCTAAACACTTAATGAACAGTAAATTGTAAAAAAAAAAAAAAAAAAAGATGATATTTCAAAAACTAATATTTTTCCCCGGACATGACTTTTTTTCCTAGTCAAGTGAAGCAGCCAAATATGAGTCTTTAAATTTAACTTAATTTATTGTAATGGCTGAATAATCATTATACATATTCATGGAGCACATCGTAATATTGCTATACATAAAGTATCGTGGTAACTAGTGTATCTGTCATTTCACACATTCATCCTTTTTATGTGTCTTGGGGACATTTGATATTCTCCTTTTAGCTTTTTGAAACTATGTAACATGTGACTGTTGACTATAGTCACTCCACAAAGGACATTAGAGCCGATTCTTCCTGTCTAGCTGTTATTTTGTGTCCTTTAATCAAATGTCAACAAATGTCTCACCTCTCTTGACTTATGCTGCTCAGCCCCATTTATACTCTATTGTACTTTTTACTTCCATGACACTATTTTTTAGCTCCCAAATATGATGACACTTCTAAGAGTTTTTAATCCTTCTTTTTTATTTTTATTTCTTTATTTAGTTTTGCAGTTTGGGGCCAGGGCTGGGTTTGAACCCATCACCTCCGGGATATGGGGCTGGCACCTGACTCCTTTGAGCGACAGGCACTCCAAAAATTCCTTGTTTTTGTTTTTTTGGTCTTGGCTTTGATATTGTGTTCCTAATCTTCTCTTCCAGAACCAGTGAATGTTTGAAGACTTCCAGATTCTTTGATCACTCCCAGGAAAACTGAATCAGGACAAAAACACCGTGTATTCTTGGTATCATCTGCCGACCTAAAGTGTATTCTCTTCTGTATTTTGTATGACCACGGCCTCCCAAGGAATCCAGTTTGTTGCATGTGGTGTGCTGAAAAGATTGCTTCATCTGTTGTTTCTGTGACACCTGTGCACAGTAGGTCCAGCTGTCTGTTCTGACATCGTCAACTACCTCGTGGTGCAAAAACACACTTGTGTGTATCATAAACCATGATGGCAACAGGTGGGAGAAAGGATGTCATCAGATTCTGGGAGATGACGATTTTTGAGATTTTGCAGAAGGCGTGATCAGAGGCTTGCCCTGTGCCACATTTCTCAGAGATGTCAAAAATTATTCAGCATAGGGCAGCGCCTGTGGCTCAAAGGACTACAGCGCCAGCCCCATATGCCGGAGGTAGCAGGTTCAAACCCAGCCCCGGCCAAAAAAAAAAAAATGCAAAAAGAATTAAAAAAATAAAAAATTATTCAACATAGAAGTCAAAATCTATCGAGGATTCACCATTGCGAATGAAGTGGGAATGAATTATTCCCAATGCTCACAATAGGGTCTGATTGTCTATTCAACTTTGGTGTGTCTGCACAAAAAAAATTATTATTACCCACAGAAAATAAGCCCAGATTTTAAAATGTTTAGCGCAAAATTAAGAATGTCAAAATCATCCAGGGGAAATCAGTCTCAGGCTAATTTCTCCTGGGAAATCTTGTATTTTTTGATATGTTTTGGAGAATAGGAGAAGGGAATGGTGAGTTTTCAGGTGTTGAGACCTGTCCTTCACTGAATTTATCCTTTTTCCACTCACCAAAAAAAATCCTAAATCCTTAGACATCTAAAAAGTATATTAGCTGTTTGTTTGTGTTTTAGAAATACTTCTGGGGAGAGGGAAAAGGATGCTTTGGGCATATTGGTATAACTTGATCAAACTAAGGTTAATGTTTATATAACTTTTAGACTTTGGCTTAAATATCTGAACCGAAGATGAAGAGATTCATCGTAATCTGGATTTTATAGAAAGAACCCATAAAAATCCTAAATATGCACGCTTTGTAACCTAAATATACACCTTTATAAACTGGGGTCTCCAAAGAGAGAAATTGAAATCAGAAAATATTTGAAAGAGCAACATATTTGAAAAAAAATCCCTTAAAACTAATATTCCAGGGTGGCACCTGTGGCTCAAGGAGTAGAGCGCCGGCCCCATATACGGGGGGTGGCGGGTTCAAGCCCGGCCCAGTCAAAACTGCAACAACAACAACAACAAAAACTAATATTCCAGATTAGACATCTTAGAATTGCATAGCTCATATTATGGATTTTCCTCTACGATGTAGGTTAATTTACAGACTGCATTTTCCAGTTGAATGTCCTATTACACTTTCCAATTCTCGCAAGAGGTTTGCTAAGAGGGGTGATTTCTAAGGCCTAGCTACTATTTTCTATATAGGCTTAATTCAGTCTGAGGTTAATTAAGTTCCTGTTAAAAAGCATGTGTGTTTTTGTATGTATAGACACACATTCATACACATGTACATATCCTGGCATACCTACATAGACTCTATTTTTTTTTTTTCTGTTTTTGGCTGGGCCTGGGCTCGAACCTGCCACCTCCTGCGTATGGGGCTGGCACCCTACTCCTTTAAGCCACAGGTGCCGCCAGACTCTAACCATTTCTATTTAATGTTTAACCCAGCGCAATTTCTGAAACTGTCATACTTTCAATCATTTAAAATAAATAGAAAACAGAAAAGTGGTTTTGATTGTTGTAGCATCTATTCTATATTTCAGGTACTACATATAAAATTTTAAGAAATGGTGGAAGTAAGCAGCTCCCAAGTCATGAAGCTACGTGGGTTTGTGTAATATCCAATAAAAATCCCTTTCTACACTCAACATGGATAATGAACATAGAAAACAAATATAGTTACAAGATTATGAGATACGATTCACCTGGATGACAGGAGGAAAGGAAATTTAGTATTCAACCTGCTTGAAATAAAAATACTTGAAATAATCACCTCTTGGGGGACCTCTCTTTATGCATTCACCTCTGAGGCATTATTCCCACACTGATGAGGATGAGGAAAAGAGTGATAAAATGCAAAATCTTCCTGCATTTGAATGAAGGAAATGCTAGCTTTGAATGTATAGTTACCTTTGAACAATGTGGATTAAGTAGTTCCACATTATACAAGGATTATACACATTATACAAGTTCCACTTATACAAGGACTTTCTTCCCCATTACCACATCTCACACAGCAAGACCTACCCCTCCACTTCCAATTAATGAATAGTATATATATTTTCTCTTCCTTATGAGGTTTTTGATATTTTTCTTCCCTCTAACTTACTACATTGTGAGAATATAGTATATAGTCTTACACAGAGAACACGTGTTAATCATCAGTTTATGTTATCAGTAAGGCTGCCCCTCAACAGTAAGCTATTAATAGTTAAGATTGGAGGAGGAGGAGTCAAAAGTTGTGGGTTTTGCCGGTGGGGGTGAGTGTTCCTAAACCCCAGGTTAATCATGGTGGATCAACTACACAAGTTCAAGTTCACACTCAGCTCCTCTTTGTGGGAACTTGAATGCACCTTGTGGCCAAGGGGTGGATATCTTCATGTTGGAATGGGGAAAATCCATGACTGTAATTTCAGAAGTGTGCAGGGGGAGATGCCAAGTGTGGGGGCTCTATTTTCATTTCTGCATTCCTGCATGGACTTTATTTTTTGCCCAAGTGTAATATGTGTAAGGAGATGTCTTGGTTGTAGGAGATGGTTAGCCTGCTTTACCTTTGACACCTGAAATTGGAAGATTGAATTATACATACACATGTTATTAATATGTTGTATAGTTCTAGGAGTTGAATTATATCCCTTCAAATCCATGATGTTGAAGTCTTAACCTCCAGTACTTCAGAATGTGACCTTATATGCAAATGGGGTCATTGAAGCTGTAATTAGAACCAGGTCATGCTGGAGTTGAGTGGGCCCCTAATCGAATATGCCTGGTGTCCTTTTAAGAAGGGAGGAATTTGAATACAGATGGGGTCACAAGGAAAAGGTCATGGAATTATTGGAATACTACTTCCACAAGCCAAGGGACTGACTAGCCAAAGCAAAAGAGAGCCGTTTAGACAGACCCTTCCCTAAGCCTTCAGAGGGAGCATGTCACTGCCCACACCTGGGTTTTTGGGGACCCTCTCCAAGTCCCCAGACCTGTGAAACAATAAATAGATTTCTGTTGTTTAGCCAACTGAGTTTGTGGCACTTTGCCACAGAAACCCCAGGAAACCAATATGAATATACTCATTTATTAATTAATATACACATTTAATAATTAATACACATTAATACACACTAGGTACATGTTTTTTTCCTAATTTGAAAGAAGTAGTGGGGGAATTTGTTTAGCTTTCCCTTAGAGGTAGTAGGTAGATTTGTCATAATTATACTCTGGAGTCTAATACCCAATTCCTGGGCTGACATACTGGCTTCTCTATTTTAAGCTGTACAACCTTAAATATTTTACACATGCTCTGTGGGCCATGATTATGTCATTTGCGGAAAAAAAAAAAAAAAGATGGATATCATAAGAGAATCTGCCTCTCTGATTCTCTGAACTGTGTCAAGGATATATGAGTTAACATGTAAGAAGCCTTCCAAGTAGTGCCTGGTGAGTACTTATGGGCTCCATCAAGGCTCGGAAAAAATAAAATAAAATGAGCATTTCTCTTAATGTGCATAAAATCAAGCTCATTGAAAAGCACGTGGCATTTCTCAGAATAGGCTCAGAAGTCTACACCATAAAAATCAAAACAGCAGAAGTTTATGAAAAGCATGGAGAATGCAGATTGTCTGTCCGAAGCCCTTCATTCTGTCTTAGTAGCTTCAATAGTGCTATACCTGGTGCATGGAGTTCCGAGCTGAACTACAACTCCCAGCCTCCTTTGCAGCAGGTGAAGTCATGTGACTGAGCTCTGGCCAATGAGGGGCCAGCTCCATTTCTGAAGCTGCAAGACCCTTTGGAAGGCAGCTATGCTCACCACTAGCTGCACAATGGTTTAATTACTGAGCACAAAAATCATCTTCTAGTATGACAAGAACCAGGGTGACTCTGTCTTGCATTCAGGGAGAAAATGCTCTATCCAGATCCAGTTAACATGATGTATGAATCCTTACAAGCATGAGAAGGAAAAAAAAAACCATGAGGAAACATTTACATGTAAAATTTTAAGGAAGGAGGGATTGATCGGGTTATGCACAGAATTCCCGGGAGCTCTCAGAAAGCTTCTGCACCCACCTGCCCCTTTATTTGATTATCAGGCACATAAAGGAGCTTTTTCAAATTTTTGATTCAAATTCTTCCTCAATTTTTTTCTTCCAACACAGACATTTTCATAAGTTATCTAAGTCCCCTTAAGCTGTCTCATCAATACCCCCAGAAATCATGAGCTTTATCCTCTCGAGATAATTGCAAAAACTCAAGAGTTTTCTCTAATATTCCTATAAGAATTTTGGCTTGAATTTCAGTAGGCATCAGGTTCCCCATGTGCATGGAAGATCTTTTCTTTTTATCTGCTTTGGAAAGAGTCTCTCATCCCTCCCACACCCCCCACCCCCTGGGCAAATTCACTTTAAAGTTACTATTTGGTGACCACGTATTATATTGGAGGAGGATTTGATTTACTCACGTCTTTATGTTTTTGCCAACACTTTGGAATTCAACTTGTAAGTTGCGTGGTTTGTTTGCTTTTTTTCTGACTGCAATAAAATTTGTTCATTTTGGAGAGTTTTCATGGAATGTGTGTGTGCATCTGTTATTTTATCCTGTTGAGTGTACATTTGCTTGCTTTTCCTTCCAGAAAGACTTGATGGACTCATTTACCTTAACACACAAATCAGTTTCTTCAAAACTTGTGATTTATGGGTGGCACCCGTGGCTCAAAGGAGTAGGGTGCTGGCCCCATATACCGGAGGTGGCGGGTTCAAACCTGGCCCCAGCCAAAAACTGCAAACAAACAAAAACAAAAACTTATAATTTATTTCCTCGGAGTTCTCCAACTTGTGATTCATTTGCCTTGAACCCCAAGGTTTCACCATCTACATCATCTTCTCTAAGAACAGAAGCCTGATCTATGTCTTTGGCAAGCGTTTTCTCATCTTTTTTTGTTTGTTTGTTAAATGCACTGAACGTTTCTTTGCATTGCTTGTCTTCTGTGAAAGCAGTTTTATGCATCCCTGAAAATGGGACTTTCCTCCTAACCTGTTTTAATGTTGCCTAAAGTGAGGCAATCATTCCTCAATCTTTTTTATTTTTTGAGACAGAGTCTAACTATGTCGCCTTGGGTAGAGTGCTGTGGCATCACAGCTCACAGCAACCTCAAACTCTTGGGTTTCAGCAATTCTCTTGCTTCAGCCTTCCAAGTAGCTGGGACTAAAGGCACCCGCCACAATGCCTGGCTATTTTTGTTGTTGTTGCAGTTGTCATTGTTGTTCAGCAGGCCGGGTTGGTGTATGAGCTTGGCGCCGAAACCACTGTGCTACAGGCGCTGAGCCCATTCTTCAAATCTTAAAGGCCTTTCTGCTCAAGCCAGTGACAGGTGGCACGTTGAAAAGCCTTGTGAGATGGCTGACGGATTTCGCACATCCCGTATTTCAAAACCTTCTGTCATGCACGCACAGATGGGCTCCACTCATCTGAACATTTCCCCAGGATTCAAATTCTAAACTCATCAGCAGCGAATCACATAATTCTTTTCATGAAAAGCGAACTTCTGCTCTGAACCCATCAACCTTAATCTATTTTCACACAGTCCCTGGATTTCTTTTTATCTTTCCAATTAAGTGCATTCAGATGTTCGGAAATGTCACTTAAGCTAGTCAGTGGAAGTTAATGACCAACCTTGGGAAATTGGGTGACCTGTGTGTCATTTTCAAGAAAAATCGTCAATTCTTCTTTTTGCTCATCAACTTGAGCTAAGACACTGGTTTCGGAAAGCCGCTCTGCTTGGGGTGTCATTTTATTCTCTTCTATGAAGCTAAAAACAGCACATGTGGACAGCTTGGCTTTTCGGAAATTTACCGTTCTGACCAAGGGCAGATTTTTAATGCCGTCTGACAGATTTAAAGTACATCTTTTACTGTGCAAAAGAGGCAACTTTTCTGTCTGTTTGGCCTTTTTTATTCAGATCATAGAATTGGCCAATTTCCTATAGATGAATCAAGTGAATGGTTGTAGGGAGAGGTGACATTTGGGTCCAGATGAAAATTGTTTACTGATTCCACAAATGTGCGCTAGACTCATGTCTTGCATTTTACCTTTGAGGACTCATTAAAGAGCTCAGATTGTCATTACCGTATTTTTTTCTTCTGTTCATTTCATTTGCTACCTTTCCCATGCAATTGAGACCTTTGGGCTATAGAGAAAAGAATTATTAGTGGGCACAAGTCCAAATGGTGATAGTTCCTTACGTTAGCTAATGAGGCCTCTTATGTTATCTTGAGATTCTAATGATTTCCAAGATCACAAAGTTTTTCGTATAAAGGCAAAAATATATACGGCACATGTATATATGTGTGTGTGTGTGTGTTGCTCTTGTTTAAAAATATATACAGAGTAGACTGGGTGTGATGGCTCATTCTTATAATCCCAGCCCTCTGGGAGGCTGAGGCAGGTGGATTGACTGAGGTCAGGAGGTCAAGACTAGCCTTAGCAGGTGGGAGAACCCGTCTCTACTAATATACCCAAGCATTATGGTAGGCACCTATGGTTCCAGGTACTTGGGAGGCTGAGGCAGGAGGATCACTTGACCTTAAGAGTTGGAGGTTGCTGTGAACTATGAAACCATGGCACTCTACCCAGAATGACAGAGTGAGTTTCTGTCTCAAATCAATCAATCAATAAATAAAAAATAAAAACCACACATATAGATGCATACACACACACAGACAGAGTGCCACAGAGTGTACATATTTTATGAAAGAAAAAAGCTGTGCTAAAGTTGTAATACTCAAGTCATGTTTGGCTTCTGCAATAATAAGAGGTGATCAACCTGACTTGTACTGAACTTTTGTTATTGGTATATACTGAGTATTACAACCTTTTTTCCCCCCCTAGGCAGAGTATAACTATGTCACCTTCAGTTGAGTGCTGTGGCATCGCAGCTCACAGCAACCTCAAACTCTTGGGTTTAAGTGATTCTCTTGCCTCAGCCTTCTAGTAGCTGGAACTACAGGCATCTGCCACAACACCCAGATATTTTTTTGTTGCAGTTGTCATTGTTGTTTAGTAGGCCGAGGTCAGGTTCGAACCTGCCTGCTTTGGTGTATGTGGCGGAGGCAGTAACCACTGAGCTACAGGTGCTGAGCCAGAGTATTACAATCATATACAGCTTTTTCCTTTTTTAAAATGTGTATAGGGCTGCGCCTCTGGCTCATCCAGTAGAGCGCTGGCCCTATATACCAAGGGTGGCAAGTTCAAACCCGGCCTGGCCAAACTATAAGAAAAATAAAAAACAGCCAGGTGTTGTGGCAGGTGCTTGTAGTCCCAGCTACTGGGGAGGCTGAGGCAAGAGAATCGCCTAAGCCCAGGAATTGAAGGTTGCTGTGAGCTATGATGCCACAGCACTCTACCGAGGGCGACAAAATGAGACCCTGTCTCTAAAAAGAAAAAAAAAATGTGTGTACATTGTTTGGCACCCTCTGTATATAAAGAGAGTACTTTAGACCAATTAGGCCTTAGAGTATCAAAAGTTTCATTTTTTCATTATATGACTCTTTAGTCTGTACTCCTAAAAATCTTTTAAAATAAAAGTGCACAACAATTTCACAATGTCACGTGTTCAGAATTTCAAAAAAGAGTGTACTAGATATTAATTTTCACTAAATTAAACCATTAAAGTACTAAGAAAAAAAATCCAGAAAACAGTAATAATACTAAAATTTCTACGTCCCCAAAAATCTCTTAAAAAAATTTTTTTTAACACTGCACTGGCCTGTAATCTTTTTAAAGATTGTTTTTTTGTTTGTTTTTTATTTTGCAATTTTGGCCAGGGCCGGGGTTGAACACGCTACCCCCGGTATATGGGGCTGGCACCCTACTCCTTGAGCCACAGGCGCCGCCCTAAACATTGGTTATTTTCATTAAGTCCTTCTCCGTTTCAGTTGATTTTAGAAATAAACACTGGACATTTGGAAAATAGAGAATAATTTATTATTTCACCCAGCCAGAGATAAATAAAGAATTAGAGTAGCAATTTGGAGAACAAATGAAATAAATGATGTTGTACTCTGGAAGGCGACCTAAGGCCAGTAAGTTACAGAAATAATAGTGTTTACTTCCTTCTTTTATTTTAGTAGGACAATATAAAACATGAACTTTTAAAATACTTTAAACAGTTTACACATGTACGCGTAACAATATCAGTCTCTGACAATAATAAGGTGTCATCAGAGTTGCAGGTGTAGTGAATTAGAGCCCCTATCATGTTCAACTTGAGGTTGTAAATATCCTCCAGAGGCTGGTATTTAAAAGTCAAAAACATAACCTCAGAATTCAAGAGAAGTAAACCAATGGCGTCTCTCCAGAGTTCTTAGTGCCTAGTTGGGACGTTGCTAATTTGTGGTTGCCTGTAAAACCAGTTTTACATTTTTGTTTTTCTTTTTTGAGACAGACTCTCACTATGCTGCTCTTGGTAGAGTGCTGTGACATCACAGCTCACAGCAACCTCCAACTCCTAGGCTTAAGTGATTCTCTTGCCTCAGCCTCCCAAGTAGCTGGGACTACAGGCACCTGCCATAATGCCCGGCTATTTTCTTGTTGCAGCTGCCATTGTTGTTTAGCTGGCTCGGGCCAGGTTCAAACCTGCCAGCCTTGGTGTATGCAGCCGACACCGTGACCACTGTGCTACGGGCGCCAAGCCCAGTTTTGCATTTTTTATCACAGCAAAAATTGTGTAATGGGGATCTCTGAACTGTGCACTCAGAAAAGTGTCACCATTAGCTGCAACATTCTTTTTTTTTTTATAATTTTATTGAATCATACTTATGTACATTGGTGCAATCATAGGGCACGATTCATATACATTCAGAAATATTTTGATCGTACTGTTACAGATAGCCTTCATGGCATTTCCTTGATCACTATGTAAAGACATTGATACTCTACCTTTAATAAGTTTCACCAGTACCCTGCTAAGATGCACCGTAGGTGTGTTCCCACTAATTGCCCTCCCTCCATCCATCCTCCCCCCTCCCCTCCCCTCCCTAAAACCCAATTATAACATTCTTTTTTTTAATTCAAGACGTCAGTTTATTTCTCGTGCACAATCTTCTTTTTTTCTTTTGGCCAGGGCTGCGTTTGAACCTGCCACCTTCGGCATATGGGGCCGGCGCCCTACTCCTTTGAGCCACAGGCACTGCCCTGCAACATTATTTTTTTAAACATACAAATTTATCTTGGTGGTGGTGTTCAATGCCCTCCACGCTCTCTTTAGAAATATAAAGGTATCCAGCACAACACTGGTCTCAGTCCACTTACACACTCAGCTCAGGAGGGGTAGGAAGGAGGTTCTGGTCGTTGAAGAAACATTTATGAGCTCCTATGGAAAGGAAGTGGAGGCGGGGGAGGGAGAGAGGCAGGGGTCCAGGCCCAGCCATCCTCCTTGAACAGAAGTCAAGATGCCTATGAGAATGGAACTGGCTTGTCCCATCTGCCCCAGTGGGACAGTTTCGCCCACATGCAATTCTCCTTTGTTACACTGAAGCTTTGGGGTGGCTTTGGATGACCTCCAGCTAAGTCACACCACCTCCCTAAGCCTCACCTTCTCCCGGAGCCTCTCCTTTCCCCAACTGTCACCTTACCCCTGAGACTTCCTTTCCTCATGAGGCTCCCTTTCTGCTGAGCCTCACCTTGCCCCTGAGCCTCCTTTCCCCCCCCTGAATCTCGGCTTCTCCCTGAGCCTTCCTTTCCCTGAACCTCCCTTTCCCCTGAGCCTCACCTTCCCTGGGAGCCTCCTTTCCCTATGAGCCTAGCTTTGCCCCTGAACCTCCTTTCTCCCACTAAATCTCCTTTGCCCCCAGCCTCCCTTTCCCCTGAGCCTCCCTTTTCCCTGAGTGTCCCTTTCCCCCCAAATCTCCTTTTCCCTGGAGCCTCCTTTTCTCCTGAGCCTCCCTTTCCCCCTGAGCCTCCCTTTTCCCCAAGCCTCCCTTTCCCCTGAGCCTCCCTTTTCCTCCAATCTCTTTTCCCCCTGAGTTTCTTTATTCCCCCAGCCTCCCTTTCACTGCCAAGCCTTCCTTTTCCTCCTAAGCCCCCCTTTCCCCTTGAGCCTCCTTTTCTCCTGAGCCTCACCTCCTTCCTGAGCCTCCGATTCCCCCTAAGGCATTTAGCCCCCTGCAGTCTAAGTATAACTGAGATGATGCATCCCCTGGGTTCCAGCCAGCCACTGTCCTATTTTTGCTTCCCCGCTGTGCCTCCCTTCTGGCAATGCTATTCCTCTGCCTGCCAAGCTGGTATCTGACACATGTCACTGCTTGTCTGTGAACAGCTGGGGAGGTATGCGGCACGCTGAAAGACGATGCTGGTGTGTTGCTTTCCCCGGCAAACTCTAAATATAACATAAGGCCCTACGTGCACCAAGCTCATTCATCAAGGGAGGAAACCGTAGCCATTTGTACGTTCGTGAATTCAAAGGACGAGTATAAAGGTGGTGGCTGAAGCCACTGAAAGGACAAACAGAACCCGAATCCGTGGGACAATGGTTTCCGACTGTACGCCAGTGCTGAGTAACCAGCAGGTGCTTTCCTGATAGCCTGCAAGGCCCGTCCACAGCACGTAAAATATTCCTCAGAGCAACCAGATTCCAGAAACCAGCAAGTGGACAAAGTCTGGGAGGGCTTGGGAGGATTCCTTGGGGTTAGGAGTTTGAGACCAGCCTGAGCAAGAGCAAGATCCCACCTCTAAAAAAAAAAAGAAGAAGAAATAGAAAACTCAGCCAGGTGTGGTGGTAAGTGCCTGTAATTCCAGCTACTCACAAGGCAGATGCAGGAGGAACCCTTGAACCCAGGAGTTTGAGGTTGCTGTGAGCTACGATGAGGCCACTGAGCACTAGGCTGGGAAACAGAGAACTTGTCTCACACACAGACAAAAATAAGTCCTATATTGGGTGGTGCCTGTGGTTCACTGAGTAGGGTGCCAGCCCCATATACTGAGGGTGGCAGGTTCAAACCCGGCCCCAGCCAAACTGCAACAAAAAATATACGGACGTAGTGGCAGGCACCTGTGGTCCCAGCTACTCAGGAGGCTGAGGCATGAGAATCACCTAAGCCCAAGAGCTGGAGGTTGCTGTGAGCTGTGACGCCACCTCACTCTACTGAGGGTGACAAAGTGAGACACTGTCTCTAAAAAAAAAAGAAAAGAAAAGTCCTATCATTCAACAATTATCTCCTCTCGGATATATAAACCTCAGAGGAGAAAGCATTTCTTCAAGTGCACCCACCTCTCAGTGGTATCTAGAGACCAAGACAAACAGAAATGGGGGCCCAGCAACCCTCCCACACCTGTTGAGGGCAAGATGCTTCTCCTTGGTTTAAAAATGCACCTACCCCCCCCTGCAGGTTAGTGCCCTTCACCCTGATTTCTGAGCACAAATTCAGAACAGAGAATGCAGAAATGACGCATGGGGAAGGTGAGGGGTGATCGCATGTTTTGTGAGACGCAGGTGGAGGCAGCCCCCCGCCTACCTATCAACACTCTCTGTGAGCGTCCTTGCAATCTCACCAGCCTCCTTCTCGCTGGGTGCCCAGCTCTTCCCCATCATCTCTACCAAATTCGCTCTCCATGCGCTCCCAAATGTGCCCAAATCTTGGAAATCAAAGCACTCCTTCCGAGCAGCCTCAGGACCCTCTGTGGGGCTGCTGAATACTGGAGCTCTGACTTTGGGAGTGTCGATTTAGCTGGACAAAGTGTCTCCCAGCTGGTGTGGAAGCTGCTGGTTCAGAGCTAGCCTTGCATATCTCACTGAGAAAGCAAAACGCCTCCTGGGGCTTGCTTTTGGAGACCCCTGTCCCAACGAGGACAGTGGGGGCTGCCGGCATCTGGCAGGTGGAGCCCCGGGGCACTGCTCCCCACCCTGCTGGGTCCCCCAACAGAGGGTCATCCAGCACCCCCAGAATCCCTAGCGCGGAGGCTGAGAAAGTCTAGCATAGATTAAACACTCAGTGATGGCGTGGAAACATTTGCCTTGTCCTTGCTAAAGAAGAGGAAAGCTCTGGCTGGTTTGTTTTCTCCATGTAGGTGCACATTACAAAAATCTCGGGGAGGTGCCAGCCCATGCTTGTGCTTTTTGGGGGACGCTTGGTGGTGTCCAAGATGTTTTTGAATGTCACGCTGCAGGGGAGGTGCTCCTGGTATCTGATGGCCGGGGCCCAGGGACTCTGCTTAACGGCCCACGGTGCACAGGACGCCCCACTCATAGTCCTGCAGCCCAAAATGTCAGCGGTGTGAGGCTGAGAGACCTGTGTTACTATGAGAGGTAGTTACCTGTCTGTCTATCTATCCATCTCGTCTGTCTATCTATCTACCTGTCTATCTATCTATCCATCCATCCATCCATCCATCCATCCATCCATCCATCCATCCATCTCCTCTTTTTATCCATTTCTCTTTCTATCCCTCCATACATCCATCTATCTATCCATCCATCCATTTATTCTATCTATCTATCTATCTATCTATCTATCTATCTATCTATCTATCTATCTGTCAATCTATCTATGTATCTGTCAATCATCTATTTCTCTGTGTATCTATTGATTTATTCATTTACATATGTATGTATTTGTCAATCATCTATCAATATATCTATGTGTCTGTCTAGCTACCATCTGTCTACCTACCTATATCTACCCTCTCTCTTCACGTATGTGTATGTGCCCCGATATATTTGTCAGCTATTTCTTTTCTTTTTTTTTTTAGACAGAGTCTCACTATGTCACCCTGTGTAGAGTGCGGTTGTGTCACAGCTCACAGCAACCTCCAACTCTTTGGGCTTAAGCAATTCTCTTGCCTCAGCCTCCCAAGTAGCTGGGGCTACAGGTGCCTGCCACAACGCCCAGCTATTTTTTGGTTGTAGTTGTCATTGTTGTTTGGCGGGCCCAGGCTGGATTCGAACCCACCAGCTCTGGTGTATGTGCCCAGCACCCTACCCGCTGTCAACTATTTCTGTGTCTTCTTGTCTATGTATCCATCTACATATAATCTGTCAGCTGTTTCTATGTCTTTTGCTCTATGCTGCCATCTATCCACATATACTCTATCAGCTATTTGTAATCTATCTATCCATCCATCTCATCTATCTGTTTCTGTATCTAATCTTTCCTTCCATCTATCTCCCAATCCATCTGTTTTATTTGTCTATATATCTATCTAACATGGCACTGGTTTGCAACCAAGAATAATTTTGACCCCCCAGGAGACACTGGCAATGTTTGGGGACATTTCTGGATGTGATATTGGGAGAGTGGGTGCCCTGGGATCTGGCGGTGGAGCCCAGGGACACTGCTCTACTCCCCACAGGACACATTCCGGCCATCACAGGAAAGACCTAGTCTCTCAGGGACCGGGACTCCGGGGTGGAGGTGGTGTGGCTTGTCTTTTACCCGTGGTTGGATGCCCCAGGGGGAAGACGTGTGCAAAGGAGCTCAGAGAATTCTGCTCTGCCCAAGAAGAAAGAGGTGTCATCCAGGTGGGGAGACAAGTCTGCTTAGCACAGGGTAAGCAGTAACCCCCTGCCTGTCTACCCACTTAACGAGCTCCGTGACAGACTCCACCCTGAGGAACCTGGCCCTGGCCAGTGTTTCCTGGGTCCCATCTTTCGTTGTTTTTTGCAAAGACCCCTGAAATCCATGTTGAAGACCCCAAGGGATAGCTGTGGGTGGGGAAAGGCTCCCGTTTCTTTCCTTAGGTCAGACGGCTCTACTTGGCAGGGGCCCGAGTTGCCTTCCACCCAGAAGGCTCCCTCTTGCTACAGAACTGGCTTTCTCAGTAGGGGAGGATTTGTCCTTAGGGGCCATTGGGCAAGGTCTGGAGACATTTCTGATTATACCCAACTGGGTAAGAGGACAATCCAGCATCGTGGTGGGGGCCCAGGGACGCTGCTGAACATCCACAGTGCACAGGACACCCCCAACAGTTCCCAGTCCCAAATGTCAGGAGAGCTGTGGCTGAGATACCTTATGTTAGCATGAGAGATGGTCTGTCATCTGTCTGTCTATCTATCTATCTAATCTACCTAATCTCTCTATCATCATCATCGATCTAGCCATTTAGCCATCCATCTCTTCTATCTATCCATCCATCCATCCTATCTATGTACATATCTATCTGTCTATCCACCATCCAGCCAATCTAGCTATCCATCCATCCAATCTGTCTGTCTGTCTGTCTATCTATCTATCGATCTATCTAGTCTGTCTATTTGTCTGTCTGTCTATCTATCTCTATCCATCCATCCAGTCTATCTATCTGTCTGTCTGTCTGTCTATCTATCTAATCTATCTATCCATCCATCCATCTCATTGTCTATCTATCTATCTATCTATCTATCTATCTATCTATCTAATCTATCTATCCATCCATCCATCTCATCTGTCTGTCTGTCTGTCTGTCTATC
This sequence comes from Arctocebus calabarensis, assembly GCA_963573935.1. Lineage (NCBI taxonomy): Eukaryota > Metazoa > Chordata > Mammalia > Primates > Lorisidae > Arctocebus > Arctocebus calabarensis. The sequence goes on from CAUYON010054440.1 coordinate 26,993, forward strand.
TATCTATCTGTCTGTCTGTTTGTCTATCTTATCTATCTATCTAGCTATCATCTATGTATCTATGTATCTATTTATCTACCTACCTACCTACTATCTATTATCTATTGATACATCTATCTCATCTATTATCTATCTATCCATTTCTATCTACCATCCATTCTATTTATCTATCAACTATTATGTGTCTATCTATCCATCCTATGTATAATCTATATATCTATCCATCCTTTCATTGCTTCTATCTATCTATCCATCTTATCTATCATCTATCACCCGTTCATTGCTTCTATCTATCCATTCATCCATCTTATATGTCTATTCTATCTATTTATCTATCTATATAACATCTATCTATCCATCCATCCATCCATCCATCTCATCTGTCTGTCTATCTATCTATCTATCTAGTCTGTCTATCTATCTATCTATCTAATATCTATCTATCTATCTATCATCTGCCTCCCTATCACCTGTCTATAATAGTACAGATGGTTCTTCTTTGCAGGGCACCCTTGGCAGTCTCTGGGGACAGTTTCGGTGTCACACAGAGTGGATGCTCCTGGCACCTGGTCAGTAGAGACCATCGATGTGTCTGACCCCCAGAGCAGGTTGTGGTTTGCATTTATGTCCACAGACAGGTCCAGCAGTGATTTGGGGGGTCCCTCCCCTTTTGTACCCGCGGTGGCGGTGGGGACCCGGGCCCGCGGCTCCTGGGCGCAGGGGGTTCCCTCCTGCCCCATCTTCTCCAAGGAAAGGTGGGTCTTACTGTGTTTAAAAGTTCAAAGCCCCTGCGCTCAGCCATGCTTTTTACGGAGGGCTTATTAGAATGGGGGTTCTGATAAAATGCAGCCCAGACTTGCTGGGGTTTGGAGAGCATGCTTTTTGGAAATATGCCACTCTTCTGGATGACACCTAACCTTCATGCCCTACTGCAGAGATGACCGATGAAGCTTAGCCTCTTGGATTTCCTTCTGACCATTAAAAAAAAAAATCTCTTCTCTCATAGCTTGACCCTAAATTACATTGGTTTTCAAAGTGTGGAATATGGGCTCAGCGCCTGTGGTTCAAGCAGCTAAGGTGCCAGCCACATACATCTGAGCTGGTGGGTTCAAATCCGCCAAACAACAATCATGGCTGCAACAGGGATTGTGGCAGGCACCTGTAGTCCCAGCTACTTGGGAAGCAGAGGCAGGAGAATCGCTTGAGCCCAGAAGTTGGAGGTTGCTGTGAGCTTGATGCCACAGCACTCTACCCAGGGCTACAGCTTGAGGTCTGCCTCAAAAAAGCAACAAAGTGTGGAATATGGAACTGTGTGTGAATGAATGTGTGTGTGTGTGTGGGGGGGGTGTGCGTTCATGAGACCCAGAGAAGGCTTTTTAGGTCCCCAAACCACTTTTATAATAATAGTAAGCTATTGTTTGCCTTTTCAACTCTGGTCAAGTTTTCACTGAAGGTGTTAAGATGGGGGGGTGCTGAGGTGAACCTGCCCGGGTGCTACCACGCTTTAGCAGAGCATGACCCTCTCTGCTGTATCTCTGTCCTGCAAATGACAACTGTGTATGACTCCTGGACCAGAGAAATGTCCCCCCCTCTCTGCTAACACATAGCCCCTGGATTGGACACTAGAGCCTACAGCAAAGTGCAAAACAGAGCTGAGCGGTCCTGAAACGGAACGCCCACCGGTTCTTACACTCCGCTTTGCCAGCAGCTGAGGCTGAGTCCTCTCTCCCTCTGCGACCCTCCATGGTTCATGTCTCCCCTCTCTAGCAACTCCGTCCAAGCTGCGTCCTTCTCTCCCATCAAATGTCTGTTCGAGGTGCCAGAAGGCTCCTCGGGTCCCCTATGTCTTCTTCTTGGCGATTTCTCTACTGGATCAAGCGGTGTCAGGCCTGCGGGCTCAAGGGCACAGAAGGCTCGGGGTGACCCCGGATTCACGCATTGAACTCACTCGCTTGCTCAGAGTTGGGCCTTCGCTCACCACACATCCAGCTATTTATTTTTATTTTGACGCAGAGGGAGGGTCCATCCGTGCATATATTTACAAATGCACGCAGACACGCAGCGTCTTCTGCCTGCGCTGAGCTCCTAGGATCACAGGCCTCATGGATGCAAACGCACATTCCGCCCTTGGGCCGCTTACTCAGTCATTCACGCAGGCGTCGGTGCTTTCGGGCTCACGTTCGCTCCTGGGCACAGCTGTCGTTCAGCCGCGATCACACCCACGCGCAGCCACAGTCGGTCCCTCACGCGTGCACTGCACAGCTAGGCCTGATGTCCGCACTTACGCTCCTTTACGGTCTCCGAGTCACCCGCGCCTCGGTTCCCGCACGGCCGCACACGCGTCCCTCCTTCCTCCACCCACCCCTGCATTCCAGGAGATCCCGGCCGCCGCGCGCCCAGCCCTGCCCTCCCCCTACCCCGCGAAGATTTCCGGGCTGCGCTGCTGGCCGGACCCTGAAGCCACAGCAAACATTTACTTTGGGGCTGGCCGATTAAAGGTTAAACGTCCAAACCTGGAAACCGCGAACGGCTGCCTGGATTCCGCGGGGAGGGGGCCGCGGCGGGCGCGGGGCGGGGCGCGGGCCCGAGGGCAGCCTGGGCGCCTGGTTCGGCCTCTCCCCGCGGCCCGGGCCTGCGCGCGGGGGCTGTGGCGCGGCGGTGGGGACCCGGGCCCGCGGCTCCTGGGCGCAGGCGGGGCCGCGTTTCCGCACGGGGGCCGATCGCGGGCGGCGGGGAAAGCGGCCGCCGGAGCTCGGGGGAGGTTTGTGCGGTGCCCTGGGCCGGGGCGCGGGCCGGGTCCGAGGCTGCGGGAGCGCGGAGGAGCTGCGGGGCGCTTGGGGAAGGGCGCGGGCCCGGGACAGAGGCAGAGCTGATGTGGGGGGCGCGGGGGCTCGGAGCGCACAGGCTCCCGAACGTGAGCGGCGCGGGGTAGGTGGGAGGAAGAGCTGCGGTGACTGAGAGTGGTCTCCCGGCCCGCAAGGTAGGGGGGCGTGGGCACAAGCCACCCCACAGGGGAGCCCAAACTCGGTGGTGCGGTTGACCCGGGGCCCCGCGACTCAGGGTCGGGACAGAGGATGCCAGGGTCTCGAATGAGCTTAGGGCGCAGCGAGCAGGGTCTTGGTTGCGAGGGTGGGGCGGGCTGAAGCTGCGCAGAGAGGCTGGAGAGAAGTGAAGGGCGTGGGACTGGGGTGGCCGGGACGCAGGTGACGCGCGGTGGGTCGGGGGCCGGAGGAATGTGGGTGGGGGCTTCAGCTGAGGGTATGAGGAACGTGGTGCTGCCGCCCGCAGGCCTGGAAATCCGCACGCGTCCGCGGGAGACGGCGCCTCTGCTCTGCAGGTGCCGTGGCCCGGAGACCCGACCCGCTGCGCCCGGGCGCACGCCGGCCGCTCTGTGTCCAGCGCCGGGGACCATGTCGGGTGAGTATTCCGAGGTGCCCAGTTCTCGGGCGACATCAGTCTGCCCTGGGGAGACCGCAGGATTGCCCTGAACCCCAACTCTCCCACACACTGTCCGGGGAGGGTCTTTCTTTTTCTTTCTTAGTTTCTTTCTTTCTCACTTTATCACCCTCAGTAGAGTGCTGTGGCGTCACAGCTCACAGCAACCTCCAACTCCTGGGCTTAGGCGATTCTCTTGCCTCAGCCTCCCAAGTAGCTGGGACTACAGGCGCCCACCACAATGCCCGGCTATTTTTCTGTTTTTCAGTTCTGCCAAGGCAGGTTTGAACCTGCCATCTTCGGTATATGGGGCTGGCGCCCTACTTGAGCCACAGGTGCCACCCTCTTTGCAGTTTTAATTGCATTCTCTGATCATTTTGGGCAGTTTCTGCTGATCACCCATCTATGTATCTTCTTTGGTTAAGTACTCAAGATTTTTGCCCATTTCTTAACTGCTTTATGTTCTGATTGACAGTTGTGAGCATTCTGCAGATGCTCTGAATACATGTCCTTTATCATATATGTACTTTTTTTTTTTTTTTTTGTATAGACAGAGTCTCACTTTATTGCCCTGGGTAGAGTGCCGTGGCGTCACACTGCTCACAGCAACCTCCAGCTCTTGGGCTTAAGCGATTCTCTTGCCTCAGCCTCCCTAGTAGCTGGGACTACAGGCGCCCGCCACAGCGCCCAGCTA
>CAUYON010054442.1:0-18713 GCA_963573935.1 Arctocebus calabarensis
GATACTGCTTCCATTGCTTTGGGGGTCCTCCTCATGAAGTATTCGCCCAGGCCAATACTTTCAAGAGTGTTCCCCGCACTTTCTTCTAGAATTTTTATAGTTTCATGTCTTATGTTTAAATCTTTAATCCAGTGTGAGTCTCTCTTCGTTAGTGGTGACAGGTGTGGGTTCAATTTCAGTCTTCTACAGGTCGCCAGCCAGGTTTCCCAGCACCATTTGTTAAATAGGGAGTCTTTTCCCCACTGAATGTTTTTAACTGGCTTGTCAAAGATCAAATAGCGGTAAATATTTGGGTTTATCACTTGGTTATCTATTCTGTTCCAGACGACTCAACTAAGCAAAGGGAAGCCAAGGGAAGGAAAGAGTACAATCATGTGAGGCTGGAGTTTTAAAGAGAAACATTTGTCCATCCCATGATCTTGTCCCAACTTATCTTCCCATATCACCCCATTTGTTGCTTCCATTACAACCTATATTCCAGAAAAAATATCCAAAGCTGCCTATATACATATATATATATATTCCTCATATTTTCTGGTCTCTGTGTTTCCTCACATTATTCTTTTTGTTGTTTTTCCATCTCCAAGTGTCCAGCTTCTAAAAAGCACCAAGTTCCATCTCAGATAACATGATACTTCTCCATGGAACTTTCCTTGAGGCCAGCAGCTGGAATTTATCTCACCCTCATGTGAACTTTCCTTACAACTTTCTAGAAAGGTTTCCATTGTCACTTTGCATTGCAATTATATGTCATGACAATAGGCATTTTGTGATGTGGTGTAGTTTCTGGAAAAGGCTGCAGAAAGAACAGAGAAGGAAAAGACCATAAACCTCAAAATTTTCACACTGCACCTCTTTAAAGTCTGAGTGGATTTGCAAATACTTTTCCTTCTGTGAGAATAAATTTCTTCAGAATATTTATCCAAAATAAAACATATATTAGATGTAACTTTAGAGGTAAAAAGGATTGATGACCATATCGAAATTTAAAAAGAAGAAAATCATCAACCTGTACACTTCACATGTGTGAATTTTATTGTATATAAATTAAACTTTAATATAAATGATAAAAAAGTAAATGAGATGAAGGTTACTATATTGCATAGACTAGTCTGAGAAGGCTTCATAAGAAGATAACATTTTTATCTGATTATATTAACCTTTACTCTCTTTATTTCACAGAGGAACACATACTCTCTTCCATTGCCTTGCTCTCTGACTTTCTCTTCCAGCCAGAAAACATGGTGGGGGAGAAGCTCTTCTACTTCCAGATTGTGGAAAGCAAGCTGAAGATAAAATCTCCATGGACAACTAAGCTATCCACACCATCCTTGGTAAGAAAATAATTAAAAGAGTTATTCTTTACTGCCAGAATCCTGTGGTTTATTTTTAATTATAATTAACAACCTACATATTTCAAAAACGTATTTCACGTGAAAAATTAAATTTGAAACAATATACTATTGGTGGAAGTGTATGGTAGCATGACCTTCAAAGGGCAATTTGAAATTCCTTTGCCTGAGAAATTACACTGCTAGTCATCTGTCTTCACAAATGTATTCATTTACTAATTACTGAATACCTACTATGTGCCAGACAGTGAGCTAGACACTGAAGAAACAGCAATAAACAGGGAACAAGACTATAAAAACGATGCCAGGTAGGGATCAGTGTTCTGAAAGAAAATACAGCACAGTGTGCTCATTTCGTTGCCTTGTTCATAATCATTCATAACTTAAACATGATATGCATTATTGTGCATGCATTTCACATATATTGAGTAATGCATAACAAAACAAAAGAGAAAGTAGATAGGCTAGTGCATTCCATTAATGAAAAAAAGAGAGAGAGAAAGCAGAATGAGGGGGTGAGAGTGATGAGGGAAGGAAGGATAGTGTTTATTGGGTGGAAAACCTGGATACAGTCATTTAATAAGGTGACATGTCAGAGGGTGAGTCACATGAAGTTCTAGAGCAAAAGCCTTCCAGAAGGAGGAAACTGAAAATGCAAAGTTTTGAAGAAGAAAGAGGCTTGGTGTGTTAGAGGGATCACCAAAAGGTCAGTGTAGCAGGAGTGGAATAAACAACGGGAAATATCTTGGTCATGGAAGTAGTAGGTATCCATATTCTGAAGGCCCCTGTAGAGTCTGGTAAGGAAGTTAGACTACCTAAGTGAGATAGGAAGACAGTAAAAGGCATTTAGTAGGCTTATGTTTTATTTATTTATTTATTTATTTTTAGAGACAGAGTCTCACTTTATCACCCTTGGTAGAGTACCATGGCATCAGAGCTCACAGTAACCTCCAACTCCTGGGCTTAGGCAATTCTCGTGCCTCAGCCTCCTGAGTAGCTAGGATTACAGATGACTGCCACAACCCCTCACTATTTTTTTCTTGCAATTTGGCTGGGGCTGGGTTTGAACCCGCTACCCTTGGTATATGGGGCCGGCACCCTACCCACTGAGTCACAGGTGCCATCCAGTAGGCTTATGTTTTAAAATGATCATGCACTGGCTGCATGTATAAGACAGACTATGGGCCAGCAAAGACGTTGAAATGCAGACATGGGTACAGTGGTGGCCACTGCCTCTTTGTTTAAAAGAATAAAAAATGAAAACAGCTCAAATATCTATCCATGACACTAGATTAAAGAAATGATGTAATGTGTAACCACCTCCTGGACCACTAGGCAGCCATTCAAAAGAATGAAGCAGAACTATGTGTAATGATTTGGAAAGATGCCTATACTATGCTGTTAAGTGAACAAAAAGCCATTTGCCAAACAAAATATCTTATAAGATCCCTGTTTAGTTAAAAAAAAAAAAAAAACCATAGAGCTACACACACACACACACAGAGACATACACACATTCTTATTTGTAGAAACATATGGAACAAGCTAGTAACCTAAGGTAGAAAAAAATGTTCCCCCAAGATATCCACACCCCCTAATCCCTGTAATTGTGAATGTGTGACTTTACATGGTAAAAAGGACTTGGCCAATGTGATTAAGAGTGTGGATCTTAAAGTAGGAAGATCATGTTGGTTAACCTGGGTGGATGCGATCTAAACACATGAGTCCTTGAAAGTAGAGAAGCTTCCTTGGTGGAATTAGAATGATGGCAGTATCAGAAGAACTTGATGCCCTAAAGCTGGTTCTAAGATGTAAGATGCTGTGTGAAAGGACCATGTACAGGCCTCCAGGAGCTAAGGGCAGTTGCTGGAAGAGAGACTGCAATGAAAGGGGTACCTCAGTCCCACCACCCCAAGGCACTGAATTCTGCCAACACTTGAATAAGCTTAGAAAATGATTCTTCCCTAGAGCCTCCAAAAAAGGACCACAGCTCTGTCTACAATTTGACTTTAGCCTGGTGAGACATGTAGATGGCTTCTGACCTCTAGTGCTGTAAGATAATAAATTTGTGTTGTTTTAAACCACTGAGTTTGTGGTAATTTGTTACAGCAGCAATAGGAAATGGATACATAACCTCAGCCAGCAGGATCTCACAGCAAAAAAATACAGAAATGAGATCTTTTAAATGAAATTGCTAGTTCCTATTCCCAGAGTTTCTGGTTCAGCAGATGTGGAATGGGGCTTCAGAGTTTGCATTTCTAACACGTTCCCAAGAGATGAGGTTGCTGCTGCTTCAGGGACTGCAACTTGAGAACTATTGGTTAATAGAATGGGGTCTGGAAGCAGACCTTCTCAAATCATATTTTGGGTCCATCATATACTCACATTTGACCTTAAGTAAGATTTTAAAGTTCTCTTTGCCTTATTTTCCTCAACCATAAAGGGAATGATGATACAAGGACCTACCTCACAAGCTTTTGTGAGGATAAATAAGTTAGCACATGTGAAATGTTTAGAATAATGCTTGCCACATAGTTGGACATAAGTAAATATTTACTATTATTACTTTACTGTCTATTTATTTGATCTGCAATCTTTTAAAGAAATCAAATAGAAAGTCTCCTTGAAAGTCATTCATATCCTTTTCCAACTGCCTTCGTTTTTTCTCACTTGCTCTGACATCCATCTTTTGATCAAAGTGTCCTTAATAAAGCTTTGGTCACGGCCCTCCTACGAACCTTCAGAGTAGACCAAAACCTTTCTAGACAGACCTCATTCTTCAGTAAACCTGGCCATCACTGGGGCAGTAAAAGCCTCTGGATACAAACAATTGACCTTTCTCCTTTCCTGCACCTTACCCTTCACTGTTTTCCCTTCAGTTGATGGGGAAATGCTTCAGGAAAAGGGGACTGCTAAAATGGCAAATCTGTCTTGTTCAACCTTCTCTTTGAATATTTTAATAATTGGGCTAGTCTTTCCTACTCTGGGTGACCTCTAGAATTGTTGCTGTCTTGATGAGAGACAGCAAAATAACAAATGTTATTTATTTCAACTTTGGCCAAACTAAACAAAATAGTTGATACCTCACCATATAGTGTCTTTTTGATAAGCTACCTCCACTCATGCTAAAAAAAAAAATATGTGGCTTATAAATAAATTCAATCAGCAGGCAAGGCACTTGTAGCTCTTCAAACTGCTAATCTTTACAGACAGTAGCAGCAATTTCAGCTAAACTTTGCTAAGGACGCAGGCAGGCCACTAATTCTCAACCTCCTCTCCCAGTTGCAAACCATGCCTGACAGTGGCCTCTACAAGCCCCCTTGCCCACTCTCCCCTACCCAGCCGCCAGTAGGCGGATTCTTGGCCTAATTGTATCTTTTACCAGTGACAACTTTGAACTCAAAGGGGGACTTTAGCCTGGAATGCAAATTTTACTGGGAATAAGTTGATTTACATAGATGGTTGCTTCTCTTCCAGCTCTCCAGCCTCTAGGCTGGAAAAGGTAAGAAGTCAGTTGCCTGCGCAGCACCCACGGATCCCAAAGAAGCTGGGCGAAGGGAAGGGAAGAAGGGAAGCCCTGTCCCCAAGCCCTGGCCTGGCCCCCAGAGCAGGACTAACCTCACCCACTAAGCTTCCTAACTCTAGCCCTGGACTTTTAATTTCCTACACAGCCTGGATCCTACACAGAATGGAAACGAAGCCAACTGGCCTACTCTTTGTGGGAGGGGTGAACTTACTTATAAGTACTTTTCAAATCCCAGGAAATCCATCTTTGCAATTTTTTTGTTTGCTTTCCAATCCAGAAGGCCTCAGATGCGTGCTAAAGCATCTCATGAAAGTGCTAATGGGGGACGTGTCTCCTCTGAGTCAGACACTGCCAAATAAGGCACCCAGAAAAGAAAGAGGGGGCCTCCTCACTCCAGGAAGACCTCTAGGTTATTCTGCTCTGTGGGCAAGGTGGTAGCAAACGCTCAGGGCACTGGCTGAGTCTCTGCCTCCCAGTCCACAGGCATGAAGCTAACAGGAAACTATCAATGATGCTAACACTACTATTATATATAACGTTATATGTAATCATAATAGAATGGCTTCAAACATAATTCGTTGGTAACATTTCTTCTTCAGTGCTTTAACCCAGTAGGTTCCAGATTTGACTAAGAATTCCTTCCAGTCACTTAAAAAATGTTTCTGAATTTTCATGCCCAATGACGCCCCATAAAACTACTCAAACCAGACACTCTAAAAGCAAGAGGCAGTGGGCAGTGTTTGTTAAACATGATTCCAGGTGATTCCAATATAAAGCAAAGCTTGGGAACCACTACTTGAACCCAAATGAGAGACAATGGCAACCCCAGAGCTAAATTTTTGAACTGAATCAACTTTCCACATAAAGTACTATCTCTTGCAGCCTTCTGCCTGTTTCATCTCTGCTGTTAGTACTGCTTTTTGAATTTTTTTTTTTTTTGTGGGAGGTTGTTTGTTTATTTTTAGGACACAGAGGTCCCAAGGTATACAATGCTTTTAAGACAGGAACTAAGAAACTATGTTTTTCAAACCACATAGTAGCACTCTAGGCCCCTGCCAGCCTCCCATTACCCATCTTGGGCCACAGTAGTATAAGCCACACCCCCTGTCCCTCTTCTATTCCCTCACCTCCCAATCTATGACTATCTTGTTTCCAGCACAGCAAAGCGCTCCCTACATCCTGGCTCCAGCTGTCCACCTTCTAACCGTCAATGTAGGCACAACCCAAATTCAATTTCCTCTGTGAAATCTACCCTGATCTTCTCTCCAGGTTGTCTCTGCAAGTCTGACAGTCAAACCTATAGATTTAATGAAAAGAACTTCCAGTAAACCTGGATGTGAGGCTTTATCTCTATAATAGAAATGCTAGCTGTTGAGCCAATTTTATTCTCCCCTTCTTCCTTAAAGTTGACCCTGGACTGCTTAACACTGTGCTGATTTTACTGGTAAAAAATAAACTTCTACCTTGATCCACCAGGTCTCTTTATTAATAGCTGAACCTAATTCAAAGAGGAACAAGCAGTTGCTGGCTGTGAAATCCTAGACAAACAGTTATTCTTTTGAAACTTAGTTTCTTCCTATAAGTTAGGGGGAAATGGAGCTGTGAGGATCATTTAAAATCAAACAGTAGGTTGAACCTAAGTCTACATTTTAATCAATGAATTAACAAAAACTTCTCACTTTGCAGACAATGGAACTGATCACTTAAAGAGGAAGTGATTTGCTGGAGAACACAAAACAAGTTAGTAGCAGATGTAAGAACTAAAACTAGGGTTCCTTATAATTTGGAACCCACTTAATATATCAACAGAGCTCATACATAACTACTTTCAAATTATTGCAAGTGGTAATGAGGCAATATCAATTTAAAAAACGTTTTTTGTTTGTTAGTCTGTTTTTATTGTTGAATCATAGCTGAATACATTAGTGCAATCAAGGGGTACAATGTGCTGGTTTTATATACAATTTGAAACATTTTCATCAAACTGTTTGACATAGCCATCCTGTCATTTTCTTAGTTATTGTATGAAGACATTTGTATTCTGCATTCAGTAAGTTTTTTCTGAACCCGTCTAAGATGCACCATAGGTGTGGCCCCACCATTTACCCTCCCTCCACCCATCCTCCCTAAAAAACATGTTAATAGATGATCAAAAACAGAAGCTCCTTAATCCATTAGGAATTGCTTTTAGGCTCAGTGTGTGTGGGAGAGATCTTACAGAAAGATAACCAACAGTCAATTATCCCCACACTATGAATGGAATCGTCTATTCTTTCTCCATTTATATGAAATTCTATCCTTACACATACACACACACAAAATCTCACGGATCTATTTGTATATTCCAAAACCTTCTTATTCTAATCAATGCTAAGACAAGCCCCGCACCTGTGTTCCTTGTAAAAATTCTTTTAGCTGTTGTTACTTTCTCTTTCTAATGAATTTTAGACTCAGCTTCTCAAGTTCTATAAAATATCTCAGTATGATACTGATAAGGATAGCATTATACTCATAATTTCTAGAGAATTCATATTTTTACTATAATGAAAGTGGTTATTATGGGTCACATACAATTCTGTGTCCTGCCTGCCATATGCCAAGTAATTTTCTAAGCATTTTGGATATGTTTGCAAAAATATAGACTTTTACCAAAAAACCTAGAAAAACAACAGAAATTCTTATCCCCAAGGAGCTTATGTTTGGGCAGAGGTAGTGAGGCAATAAATAAGAAATAAGTAAATTATATTGTCGTGTGGGAGGGTAGCCAGTGCTACAGAAAAGAAAATGAGGGAGGAGGCTTGAGGGAATCAAGAGAATAGGGTGCAGGTCACAGCTCATTGAATCCTCAGTGAATCCTAACTCTGTGAGGTAGAGATTATCATGGCTATTGCCATTTTGCACAGAAAGGAAATTAAGACATAAGAAGGTTAAGTAACTTGCCAAGATCATGCTGCTAGGAAGTGACAGAGCCAGCAGTCTGGAGTCTGGATTCCCAAAGCCAGAGTCAGTATTCTTAACCTTACGCTACATCCCATCCAGGTTCCAGGCATGTTGCTCAAACTACTCATGTCTTTCTATTCATCAGGAAAGTATATTGCTTCATTTAGTCTCACACATTTCTTGCTAGGTTTTTTTTCTAGGTATTTATAGTATTTCTTGCTATGTGATATGGAAAATTTTTACCATGACATTAGCTTTTGCTAGCATATGAAAAAGTTATTGATTTTTTTGTTGTAATCAGCCATGTCTTTGAGTGCTTATGAGTTCAAATAGTCTGAGGGGTTGGTTTTCTAGGATTTTATAATTAGAAACACATAGAATGACAGTTTGTCTCTTCCTTTTCATTACGTTTTATGCCTCATTTTTGTTCTTTTGGTTCTAAGTATTTTCAAATTTTCATTATGATTCTTTTTTGACCCATTGGTTGTATGTCAATTTGTTTCCAAACCTATGGGGATTTTCAAGTTACTATTTTGTTATTGATTGCTCACTTAATTCTATTATTATTAGACAGTTTACTCTGCATGGTTGCAGTCATTTGAAATTTGTTGGACTTTGCTTTAGGGCCCAAGTCTGTATATGGCCAATTTTGATAGATGTTCCATGTGCAATTGAGAAAACAAAAGTATATCCTGCTATTGTTAAATACAGTATGCTATAAATGTCAATTAAGTCAAGTGTGTTAACTGTTTCCCATATTCCAGCATATACTTACCTAGTTTTTATCTGCTTATTTCTTTAGTGGTTAGTCTAGAGATTGTAACATGCCTGGTTCAGTTTTCAGAGTGTAAAATAAGTCAGTATAGGGCCATTCAGAGACCTCAAAAAATTTTAATTGCAATTAATCCCTCCTGCCACTTGTGGTATTTGTTGATTTTTAGTAATGTTTTTAAAGCCATTTGTATTTTTGTTTAACCACAATTATTATTTATTCAGATTTTTTTTCCCATTGTTATTTTTTCTAGAATCTACTTGGGATAATTTTCATGCTTATGGAAAAGCACTCTTTAGTTATTTTCTTTTATTGTAGGTCTGTGGTGATTAATTGCCTCAATTATGTTTTACTTGAAAATGTCTGTGTCTTGCTTCATTTGTGAAGGATATATTAATGAATAAAGAATTTCAGGTTAGTGGTTATTTATTTAATTATTTTAAAGATGTCATTTAGTTTTCTTCTGGCTTCTATTGTTTCTTTGGCAGATCACTATCAATCTTATAGTTTCTCATTTGAAAAGACTGTCTTTTTCTCTTCTGGCTGCTTTAATCCCACCTCTTTTGTCCAATTATATTCTGAAAGAGTTTGCATTTTATAATGGGAAATGAAAGTCTTTTTTTAAGAAGACAGATATTAAAAGTCATGTAGGCTTTGTCATTTTAGTACTGACTGAAGAAACTTAAACTTTGCGACTATAACCTCTTACTCAACAAGTCAGAAAACAGTGTATTATAAACATGCAAATCCTTTCTCTGTTTCCTCATCACTGCCTTCAACTATATCCTTGTTTCCTAATGATATTGCAGGTAGATCTCACAGCATTTAGGTCACTTGGAACATGAAAACAACTATTGCAGGCTAATTCAATTAATTGCAAATTTTAATCTCAGAGCTTTCCATCTCTGAAAATTGCCAGTAAAGTCTCTCCCAGTACAACTTGCAATAAGAAAGGGGGTTGCCCTCTGACAACTACCCACTTCCTACTTCTTTCCTTTCTTCTCAAGTGTGCAGTGATTTCTTAGGAGGTCTTGTGAAGTATGTGCAAAGATCTTGATGAATATATTTATCCCATTGGGTTATCCAGAAGGTATCAGTAACAGAGTTGTTCCTTTAACCACAAAAATCAATAAGGCAGAAAAGGTCTTAGTCACCATATTTTAATTATATAAATCCCAAATAAATGCTTAACGAGATTAAAGAGCTTCACTCTTTTGAAAAGACACAATGATCTCATGTTGGTTAAAAAAAAGGTGGAAGGGGAATGTCATATTTATACTACTGGCGGTAGACCTATTGAATACCTTTATTTGGCATTTAATAAATTTCGAATATGCAGTAGTTTCTGATAGAGCTTAAAATTATGGAGAATAGAAATATCACTACTAAGATCTCTGCCCTTGAGAACCTTATAAGCTACTAGGGGATACAAATTCACCATAAACAAGTAAATCAGTAAGATCATTTTAATTCGTGATAACTGATAAGAAAAAAATAATTGGAAGACAAAGTAGAGATAAGGGGAGCATTAAATTACCTTAGAGTCATTGGAGAAAACTACTCTGAGGAAGGATATTTGAACCAAGACTGAAAGCATAACAAGCAGACAGACATTTAAATATCCTGGGAAAGAGTTTCAGGCAGAGAACAACAATTGTACCATAATCCTGATGCAGCTGCACTTTGTGCTAATGAACAACAAAGGAGACTCTGCTGGGCTTCCATGAAGGAGATAGTTGATGAGCTAGACAGGAGTTCGATCATGTGAAACCTTATGGGGTTATGGGAGAAATTCAAATTTTTTCAAAATGCTACAGGAAGCCTAAAAAAGATTTCAATAAGGGGATCAAAATGGGCTGGTTTACAGTTTTTGAAGGCTAATTCTGGATGTCCATCAAAAATAGAATTTAAGAGAGCAAGGGATAAGGCAGAGATCTGAGGTTAGAAATTGTTTCCATAGTCTAAACAATAGCATGGTGGCTGGGGCCAGGGTGGCAGCTCTGGCTATGGATAGAAGGGGAACTAAAAACATTTTGACACACATCTTGTGAAGAATGAGAAATGGAAGGAATCAGCGATGACTCCTAAATTTGGGGTTTAAACGACTAGATTGATAGTGGTACCTTTTACTGTAATGTAAGCCTGGGGAGGATTGAGATGACAGTAGAGTTTAGTTTTTGATGTAAGTTTGAGAAGCCTATGAGATATTCAAGTGGAAAATCAAGTAGGCAGTTGGAATAGTTATAAATTTTGTAGCCTCACACAGCGTTGATATTTAAAACCATGGCACTAGATGAAATCATATAGGATTAAAGTGTATAGTAAGAGAGGCTCAGAATCTGAGATCCTGAACTACAGGACACTCAAGCCTGGCTACAACATATTTCTTCTAATTTTTGCATACAGGCTTAAAAGAAAGACAATCTCTGTAGAGAAAGAAACTTGGGGAAACTAACTCAACAGTAGGCTATGATATATTCACATAATCAAAAAGAATTATCTTAATTTACCACTCAATTACATGTGAATGCCACAAAAGAATGCTATAATTTTCATTCTAACAACTAGAATAGTGAATACAAAGCCAGGGCCCTTTTACGTGCTCCAGATATGTAAGAGAGTTAAATACTTTTCTCAGTAAAGCCCAAAGCAAAACTAGTAAAAAGATTAAAATTTGTAACAAAGATAGTAAAATACCTAAATATACTCAGGCATTTATAGTTCCCTAAATTTTTCTCTAAATTATATCTTATTTATATTTAATATTTATGCTAGTACTAATTACTATTTATGCATAGTTGATTTTCTAAAGTGTTCACTGTCTATGGAAAAAATGTAAATTAACAGAAAATATGATACTTCTCTCTAATTGTGCTTATCATACTGAGTTGTTCAGGACATGATACCACAAGTAAAATACACATTCTCATTATTGGCAACTTAAACTGCAGAGAAAACAGGGGTGAAACAACAGTCTATGGAGTGTTATCTCTACATGGCAAAAGGCATGCAAAGAGCACAAATACTTCCTAAATAATTGGTACTGAACACTTACCAATGTGGAGAAGCACTGCCAGACCAGCAAGCATTACAACAATTAGTCCCTTGCAATAGAATCACTCTGCAAAGAACATGAGTATTTTTTTCATATTTGCATAAATAAATTATTGATTAAAAAACAACTTCACTTTACTTCTTTTATAAGTAAATATCAAGTCAAAGAATGACAAGGATGGATTAATTAAAATTGCCACATCAATGTTCTTTTTAAAAACTATTGGGTTTATCACAATCTCAGTTATCTATTTTTCCTGAGATTAAAAACATTTCTGTTACCAAAAACGCCGGTAGGAGATCAGGTTGACTTAGAGGTGAATAAATTAAACAGCAAAATATTTAGTATTTTTAAGTATTTCAAAAAATATAATTTTAATTGTTTCAAAAAAGTAATGTCAGAACTATCTGTGTGACTCCAGCACTAATTACAATATTGAGGACAGGAAGGGGTTTCAAATCATTTTCTATTTTTGTCATGACTGACAGGAAACTCAAAACCAAATCTTAATTTAAATCACAATAATGATATCATCCCCCTTTGGTAGCATATTTATTTTTCTTTTGCTTGATCTTCATTTATCTATGCTTTGCTGATGAGTAGGCAATGGCATTTTGAGAGCAAAAATACCCATCTCATCCAGTCTGGATATACTAATTGCATTTCATCTCTCTTCTTGACTTGAACTTGAGTTTACATGGTAAAAGCTGCTGGAGGTGTACTGGCCCCAGATTACTTTGCATAGTGTGAAAGAAATGGCCAATAAATATATGACAAAAATGTTTGATATCACTAATAATCTAGGAAATGGAAATCAAGACCACAATGACAGATCACCTCACACCTATTAGAATGGCTATTAACAAAAAGGCCAAAAATGACAGATGCAGGTGAGAATGCAGAGAAAAGAGAATTCTTGTACTCTGGTGGTAAGAATGTAAACTAATATAGCCATTATGATGAGAAGTATAAAGTTTCCTCAAAAAAACTAAAAATAGGACTACCATATGATCTGGCAATTCCACTACTGGGTATTTATCCAAATGAAAGAAAATCAGTATGTTGAAAAAAACTATACTTTAATGTTTATTGCAATACCATTCACAATAGCCAAAATATGGAATCAATGTGAGTGTCCATCACTGGATTAATGGAGAAGGAAAATGTGATACATATACACCATGGAGTATTATTCAGCCATAAAAATGAATGAAATCATGTCATTCACAGTAACATGGATGAGTCTTGGAGGCCATTACATTAAGTGAAATAATCCAGGCACAAAAAGGCATATATTGCATGTTCTTATTTACATGTGGGAGCTCAAAAAGTGGATCTTGTTCACACAATAAACAAGAAAATCCCATGAAGGTTATGTCAAACAGTTGGATGAAAATATTTCAGATTATATATGAAACCCGCACACTGTACCCCATGATTACACTAATGTACACAACTATGATTTAATAAAAAATAATTTTTTTAAATTAATAAAAAAAAGTGGATCTTGTAGAATTATAGAGTAATGGTGGCATCCAGAGGTTGGGCAGAGTAGGGAATTGAAGGGATGAAGAGAGTTTGCTTAATAGGAACAAATGTAGAGCTAGATGGGAAGAATAGGTTCTAGTTTTCTATAGCATTATAGTATGACTATAGTTAACAAAAATATATCATATACTTTAAAATTGCTAGAAGATCAGCATGGGACTTTTGACCTACTCTGTTTCTGACCTGGGCCAGTTCACCCCTCCTTAGGCAACCTAGTGGCCCCCTGCTCCTGGGACATCACCATACTGATGCCAAACTTAGTGTGGACACCCGATCGGCATAGTGTATGACAGCCGAGAACTCCTGGACTCAAGTGATCCTCCTGTCTCAGCCTTCCAAGTAGCTGGGACTACAGGCAGACAATTCCACGATCAGTAGTGGGATCATGCCTGTGAATAGCCTCTACAATATGTAGTGAGACTCCATCTCTAAAAAAAATAAAATAAAATAAAATTGGTATAAGAGAGGATATTGAATGTTCTTAATGCAAAGAAATAAATGTTTGATATGATGAATGCCCTACTTACCCTAATCTGATTGATATACATTGTATATATCAAAAATCACTAAGTAAAAACCTCAGTGGCAAGATGGCAGATGAGATGGATCATTCAGCTGGGCTGTCCTAGAACGACTGGAGAAAAAGAGCGAACCCAGTCATACCTGGCGCAAGGACCTCACCCAGAGTCATACTTCAGGGAACACAGCAAGGAGGTGGCGAGCTTGCTACAGCATATGATCTGGAGCAATGGAAATCTGATGAATTAGGCAAGTGATTGCAATTGGCTGGGATCAGCTGGCCCCTAAAGAGGTCCAGGCTGGGAGGAAGCCTTTCTGGAGTTTTCAGTTGTTGGGAGAAGCTGAGCATTGAGTGGAAATCTTGGAAGAGGAGGCATATTCCAACAATATACAGAAACCAGATTTGAATGCTGGTTGGAGTGTATTTGCCATAGGTTTGGTGGCTAGGGAGGCAGACATACTAAGAAGGTCTCAGTGGCCTTGGGGCTGCCATTGTGGGAGGGTCACGAGAAGGTCTTACAAGGGGCCTAAAGCACAGCCCTCTGAATTCTGCCTGCTTGGATCAGAACTCCACTCTTGGGACAGGCTGAGGGACTCCCACACCACAAAAACTAGAGTCAGGGGAATCTGTGAGACCTGCCCCTGAAGGATTCTTGTGAGTTTTAAGATCCCAGTCTGGCAGGGTCTACATGGTGAAGAAATAATCAGGCAATCACCTAAGGTAATTAAGTTAGGAATAAGGACCATAGAAGTTGCTGGCTGTCCCCTCTGTCTCCTAAAGAAAACCACAGTGTCACCTGATATCCCAGCGACATATTCCAAAATATTGTCATCAAGACCAAGGACTTCTGTTTGAAGCAAAGGAGGTAGTGAGAAGGAAGAAGGAGGACAAAGAGGTGAACAAGAAGAAACACATGAGGAGAAATGAACAGAACAAATCAGGCAGCATGAAAAACCAAAACAGAGGGACTCCTCCAAGGGACTATGAAGCAGCTACTGCAGAAGACTCCACCTATAAAGAATTAATGGACTTGACAGACAGGTAATTTAAAATATGGATGATACAGACAATAAAAGGAATGGATGAGCAAACGAAAAGACAGAACTGTAATTTGAACAAGAGATATGTAGAATATAGAAAGAATATGGTGATGCTTAAGAGAAAAAAGGAGATAATCAGGGAACATAAAGATGCAGAAGAATCAAAAATAGGTTAGACCATGGAGAAGAAAGAAGCACAGAGCTAGAGGATAAAGTTTTTGAGTTAACCCAGGTAGTTAAAGAGGCAGAAAAGAAGAGAGAGGAAGCAAAACAGACACTTAGAGAACTACAAGACTTCATGAAGCATTGCAACATACAAATAATAGGGATTGCTGAAGGGGAAGAAGATTGTCCCAAAGGAATTGAAGCCATACTGGAGATTATCATAAATGAAAACTTCCTAAGTTTTACTAAAGACCCCAATGCATTCCTTTGGCATGGGTATTGAACTCTGGGTCATCTTAATTCAAACAGAGCTTCTCCCAGACTCATTGTAACGAACCTGTCCAAAGGCAAGATGAAAGAAAAACTTCTGCAAGCAGCCAGGAGTAAGCGCCAACTGACCTCTAGAGGCAGAGCCATTAGGATGACAGCAGACTTTTCAACTGGAACCTTCCAAGCCAAAATAGCATGCTCACCCACCTTCAATATTCTTAAACAAAACAATTTCTTCAGCCCAGAATTCTGTATCCTACTGAAGTAAGCTTCAAAATTGATGGAGAATTCAAATCTTTTGTGGATGTACAAGCACTTAGGAAATTCACCACAAGACTAGCTCTATAGGAAATACTTAGACCTATTCTCAACACTGACCATCATAATGGATGACTAGCAAAGTAAACAACCAAAAGCCAAAGGTTAAAACTTAGCTTCCACAATAGCGCAAAGGGTAAAACTACACAACAGAGTTTCACAGAATAAAATAAATACAACTCCACCACACTTATCAATAAATGTCAATGGACTGAATTCACCACTGAAGAGGCACAGGTTGGCTGATTGGATAAAAAAGCACAAGCCATCCACATGCTGCCTCCAGGGGACAAACCTAGACTTGGAGGACAAATCAATACTCAGAGTTAAGGGATTGAAAACAGCATTTCATGCAATCAGAAGAAAGGAGGGGTTGCAATCTTATTTTTAGATAAAAGCAGATTTAAAGCTAGTAAAGTTAAGAAAGACAAAAATGTACACTTTATGCTGGTCAAATGAATAATACAACAAGAAGCCATTTCAATTTTAAATATTTATGCACCCAACTAAAATGCTCCCAGATTTATGAAACAGACCTTGATGGGTCAGAGCAATATGATATCCAATAACATCATAGTAGTTGGAGACCTTAAAACCCTTCTGAAAGAACTGGACAGATTCTCTAAACAGAAACTAAACAAAGATACAAAGGACTTAAATGTGACCCTAGAATAAATGGGATTAATAGACATGTACAGAATACACTATCCCAATGCTAAGGAATGTACATTTTTCTCGTCAGCCCATGGTATGTACTCAAAAATCGACCACATCCTAGGATTCATAGCAAACCTCAGGAAAATTAAAAGAATAGAAATTATACATTACATCTTCTCAAAACACAAGGCAATAAAGGCAGAACTTAACTCCAACAAAAACGCTCATTCCCACACAAGGATTTGGAAATTAAACAACCTTATGCTCAATGATATTTGGGTTCAGGAAGAGATAAGAGGAAAATATTAAATTCCTCAAACATAACAATGAGGACACAAATTATCAAAACCTGTGGGATACAGCAAAAGCAGTCTTAAGAGGAAAATTTATCATATTAGATGTCTATAATTCAAAAAACAGAAAGAGAGCACATCATGAACCATCTTAAGGAATGTGAAAAAGAAAATCTACTCTGAAACCCAGCAGCAGAAAAAAAATAACCAAAATTAAATCATCAATTAATTTCAATGAAATTGAAAACAAAAAAATCATTAAGAATATTAACAAAACAAATTTTTTAAAAAATAAATAAATAAAATTTATAAACCTTTGGCCCAATTAACTATAAACAGAAAAGTAAAATTTATAATAACTTCAATCAGAAACAATAAAGTTGAAATAACAACATATGCCACGGAGATACAAGAGATCAATCTGAGTAGTAGAAAAAAACTCTATGCCCAGAAATTTGGCAATGTGGAGGAAATAGATTAATACCTGAATCACACCCTCTCCCTAGAGTTAATCAAGAAAAAATGAATCTCTTGAACAGACAAATTTCAAGAACTGAGATTGAAGCAACAATAGAAAATCTCCCAACAAAAAATGCCCTGGTCCAATGGCTTCACACCAGAATTCTATCAAACCTTCAAAGAAGAGCTTATACCCATACAGCAGAAAGTATTCCAAAAAATTGAGATGAAAGGAGTCTTCCCTAATACGTTCTAGAAAGCAAACATCACCCTGATACCAAAACCAGGAAAAGACTGAACTAACAAGGAGAATTTCAGACCAATTTCACTAATGAATATCAATGCAAAAATTTTCAATAAAATCCTAGCCAATAGATTACAGCTAGACATTTTAAAAAAAATCATTCATCACAATAAAGTAGGTTTCATCCCAGGGAAGCGAGGCTCATTTAACATATGCAAATCCATAAATGTAATTCACCATATCAACAGAAGCAAAAACAAAAACCATATGATCCTCTCAATAGATGCAGAAAAAAGCATTCAATAAAATGCAGCATCCTTTTCCAATTAGAACACTTTAAGAATTTAGGTATAGGTGGCACATTTCTTAATCTGATCAAAGCCATCTACAACATACCCACAGCCAATACTATACTGAATGTAGTAAAACTGAAAGCTTTTTCACTTAGAACTAGAACCAGACAAGTTTGTCCTTTATCACCACTACTTTTTAATAAAGTGCTGGAAGTTTTAGCCAATACAATCAGGCAAGAGAAGGAAATATAGGGGCTTCCAAATGGGAACAAAGGAGGTCAAACACTCCCTCTTTTCCAACGATATGATCTTATACTTAGAGAAAGCCGAAGATCAACCTCAAGACTCCTGGAAGTGGAAGGGAGGGACAAGATGGCCAAATGGAAGCAGCTTCTGACAGAGGCTCCTGTCCAAAAGGAAAGATAACCTCCAGAAACTGCCCGATTGAGCTGAAGACTGGCAGCCCAGCCAAGAGAGACAAGTGATAACTACAGGTCACCTCTGAGGCAAGCTGTGACTTCAAGAAACCAAGCTTCAGGCAGAAAAACTGAACTAAAGTTTTCTGCCATTCTGAACTTCCAGGACACCTCCCTCCCTTAATTGACGCACCAGAAGCCTGACCTCTGCTGAAACTGAGGAGGAGGACTTGAGCAGCACCCATCCTCTCTATCTGCCAGACCAGGCAACCGCCAGGTAAGAGACTCCAGGCCCCACTAAGCCCCCGCCAGCCCCCAGGCCAGAGATTCTGCCAGGACACCCATGCAGCCCGATTAGTACCCCACCAGGCCTTGGCCCGCCACCAGCAGTGGCCAGGAAGTCAGCTGGGACTCCCACCTGATGAAGAAATGTGCCCCGCCTGACTTTGGCCCGCCACCACCAGGAACACCTCACAGCTCCGATCTGTGCTGCAAGACCACCGCCCACAGCGGCCAGGAACTTCACTCCACCAGGAAACTGACGATGCCCCGATTGGCACCCCCTGAGCCTTGGCCTGCCATGAACAGGGACTCCACTGGGACCCCAGTGCTGGGCCTCCACCCACCACCCACTCCAACCAGGGACTCCGTCAGGAACCTGCCTCGACGCCACCTGCTTGCCTGGGCCAGGAACTCCGGGAAGCACACAACCCACCTCCTCCACTACCCTCTCTGCCTCCGCATAGCCCCACCCATCTGGCAAGGGAATCAGGAGGCTGCACGACCTGTGCCCTCCCTCCGGAGCCTTCCTCCCAGCCAGAGACTGCTGGAGGCACAGGTTCCCT
>CAUYON010054443.1:0-14390 GCA_963573935.1 Arctocebus calabarensis
CCAGTACCCTGCTAAGATGCACCGTAGGTGTGTTCCCACTAATTGCCCTCCCTCTACCCATCCTCCCCCCACCCCTCCTCTCCCTTTCCCCTATCCCTGTATTCCTGTGCTATAATCCACTTTTAACAGATTCTTGAGAAAGATAATAGTCTATTTATTATCCATTTTCTCTTTGCAAAGAGAGAGAGAGCTTTTAAATGATGTCTGTCTAATCTTGCAAACATATGCTACACATGTTATCAATATATGAACTCCCAAGAAAATAACTAAGAAGCATTATGCTCTCCTGTACTCTTAGAATATCCTTACTTATCTGTTATATTTCAAATCAATAGTATAGTTATTTATAAGCAATTCCCACTGATCTTAATGAGTTTAATGAATAAAGAATGAGTATAATAACTGAGTTTAACTCCACTAAGAAATAATTTCTTATACAAAAGAAGTCTGATATTAAACTACCCCCAAATATAATATAATTAAATCACATTAATTCTCTTAGGTATAATGCAATTGTCTGTGCTATGCATGGATAAGAAGCCGAAAGCAAATTTCTAGTGTGCCTTTGAGAAGAATTTGTGTAATTTTAAAAATAACTCAGAGAAAAACAGGGCCAGAATTGGGAGGGTTTTTGAAGACATAGGAGTTGTTTTCATTTACATCACTAACTGGAGCAGTGTCTGATTTAATGTCATGGTTCATAGGATGGGGTTAGAGGGGTGAAATTGGGAAAATATTGACCTCAACTTCCCCCTTGTATGCAGGAGGAGGCCTTTTATAGGAGCCAAAAAGGAGAGGGAAGGCAAATCAAATTTTGTGTGGGCACAAGGTCTGCATGCTAAGTGGTGATACTTTCTTCTGCATACGTAGACACTGAAAGTCTGAATGGGAGTGTGGTTGGCTGAGTAACAGCCCCCAAAGATGTCTAAGATGTTCTAATTGCAGAAACTTGTGAATGTTACTTCATTATGACAAGGGGAACTTTGCACATGTGATTCAGTTTTGGCTTTTGAGATGGGGAGATTGTTTTGGATTATTCAGTGAGTCCAATATAATCTCAAGAAACTTTGTAAGTAAATGAGGGAGATAAGAGAGTCAGAGGGGGAGATGTGACAGCAGAGTAGAAACTGGAGTGATTCAGCCACAAATGCCAGCAGCCTCTGGAAGAAGAAAGAAGCCCTAGAATCTTCAGGAAGAGCCAGGCCTGCCGACACTTTGATTTTAACTCCCTAAAACTCATGTTCAACTTCTGATCACCAGCACTATCATCAAATGAATTTGTGTTGTTTTCATCCACTAAATTGGTGGTAATTTGTTACAGGAGCAATAGAAAACTAGTATAGGGAACAATGATAGGGACTTTTTGAGGAGATAGCTGGAGAGAGTGAGTAAGCACGGTATCTTTGGCCAATTTACTAGAGCAGGAGTATGGGCCATGAGTCGAATCCAAGCTGCCATGTATTTTTGTACAGTCCATGAGTTAAGAATGGTTTTTACATTTTTAAATGGTTGAAAAAAAGAAAATATTTTGTGACATGTAAAAATTACACAAAATTAAAAACCATAAAGCAAGTTCTATTGGAACACAGCTGTGTTCATTCATGTACATGTTGTTGAAGGCTGCTTTCACGCCATTGTGTAGCAATCTACCACATAGATGAATGGCCAATTTTGTATCATTGTTTCATTCACCTTTAAAGTGAGCCCCCTACCAGATGATTTTATATCAAATTCTGGATGTCATATAATTTACTTGCATATCCTTCAATATGCATCTGTAAGTTTTTCTTAAACATAACCATAATACTATTTTTTTTTTTGAGAGAGTTTCAAGCTGTCGCCCTGGGTAGAGTGCCATGGCATCACAGTTCACAACAACCTCCAACTCCTGGGCTTAAGTGATTCTCTTACCTCAGCCTTCCAAGTAGCTGGAACTATAGATGCCTGCCACAATGCTTGGCCATTGTTTGGTTGTAGTTTTTATTGTTGTTTGGCCGACCTGGGCTGGATTTGAACCAACCAGCTCTGGTGTATGTGGCTAGTGCCCTAGTCGCTGAGCTACAGGTGCGAAGTCATAATCATAATACTATTAAAATATGATTTAAGAATGAGGAAGTGGGATCAAGGAGAACAAAAAAAAGGTGCGAAAGTTGATGAAATCAGGCATAATCCAAGGGGTGTTGTTTCAAGAGATTGTCACATGTATTTATAACAAATTGAGGCCTGGGGTTGTATCAGTTGTATCACAAATCACCATATGTGAGAAAAATAGATTATTTCAAGAACCAAACACAGAACCAAAATGTCATAAGCGGCAGCAGAGGAAATATCAGATCAAACTTTGAAGTATAGCTGCAGGCATGGTGACGCCAAAATCCTGCAGAATGAAGCAACAAGAAATAGTGAAAATTTATTTTAGCCAAAGCATTTTTTTTTAATTGTTGAGGATTCATTGAGGGTACAAAGAATCAGGTTACACTGATTGCATTTGTTAGCTAGAGTCCCTCTTATAACTGTGACCCATCCCCAAGAGGTCTGTCTCACCCCATAATCCCCCCCTATTCCCTTCCTCATTCCCTCCCCTGCATCCCTCTTTTCCCACTGCCCACCGTGTACTAGGTCATCAGTTTTCCTCATATCAGAATTGAGTATATAGGAGTCTTGCTTCTCCATTGTTCAGATGCTTTACTAAGAATAATGTGTTCCACTTCCATTCAGTTTAATACAAAAGATGTAAATTCTCCACCTTTTTCAATGTCTGAAGAGTGTTCCATGGTATACATATGCCACAACTTGTTAATCCATTCCTGGGTTGGTGAGCATTTTGGCCTTTTGTATGTTTTCGTGATTATACATTGAGCTACAATCAACAGTCTAAATGTCCTTATGATAAAAGAATCTTGCATCTTGAGCCCTGAAAGAAAAAGCAGTGCCTGTAATTTTGAGTCTTTTCTTATCTCTCCTTGGGTGTTAGACAGTTGAGTGGTCATCTATATGCTTGCTGTAGAGAGGACAGTGGACTGTATTTTGGTCATTTGGTCCCATCTCTGTATGTAGGTAGTGATAATAAATACCTTTCCCTTTCCAGTGAGTAAGTGTGGATCCAAGGCATTGGAAAGAACAAAGGACAAGAGTCAGTTCATGTCCTTGAAGGAAATTCTTTATACTTATTTTTGACCCAAGAATTTTGCCTACTGTTCTCCACAGGATTATAGTAAGAAACTAATGTGCTATGAAAATACTAGTCAGAAAGTGTTATACCAAGGTAAGACTTGGTATTAGATTATACTGAATGGAATGTATTCTTACTTTCAACAAAAATTTTATTTTGTACCTTCCATGTCCTTACTCTGTTTTATGGATTCCTAGAGGACTGTTAAGCATTGGCAGATGCTACACGCACTCTTTCATATAAGTATTGTCTTTTGTTTCTCTTGTGTGGCAGGGAAATCATATTTATGTCACTTTGACTTGCCTTCACTGCTGTTATGGTTCATATGGTTATGAAATATAATCTAATAAACGGAAAAGCAGACATTTTTCTTGCTGAAAAGTACTATAGGTTTGGCACATTGATCTGAGAAATGGTGATGGAATTTCCAAATTCCTATTAGCAAGGCAACAATATATTCTTGGTGGGGTAAGTGAGGTCTGGGCGGAGGAAATCTTGGTCAAAATTTATGTGGGAAAAAGACTGAAAAAAAATTCTCAAGGTTTTTAACTACAACTCTGCTAATTTTTACCTGATTGTGGAGCATTCGAGGACTGTGTATAGGGAGAATGTGGGACTGATTTTGAATTCCAACTGTGAGATCATCCACTCAAACCAACAGCATCTGTCTTGATTGAGGAATTTTCCTAAAATATTTATGGGGAAGTTTTAAAAAAGACAGGAGTAGTTTGAAATTGGGATGGGATCCATTTGGTCAATGACTATGTTTATATGAGTGTGGTCAAATCAGACACGCTTGAAAGATTTACTTTTTATAATGTGTAACAACTCATTGCAAATGGCAGGGTTACAATAGTATAGGTATGGATTGCTTTAAGAAAGTTCAATGTTTATAATCCCGCACATTTACAAACCGATGAATTAGGTGATAAGTATTTCCATTATAAAAGTATTTGCTTATGGGGTTCTCTTCCAGAATATTTAAAATGTGATTTGACTTAAAAATATGGTTTACCCATGAGTTTTCGGAAATACATATGGGAAAAGTAAGAACCCACACACGCATATACTTTACTGGGTTTAGAGTCTTCATAGAGATAGGCAGATGACACGTTATGTATCAGGATAACTACACCTGCTACAGGCTTATCCTTACCACAAATAGCCAGCTCATTTAAATATGTGGGACTACTTATTGTTGGGGCAGGCAATCAGCCATGGATTCTCAGCATCTCTGTATTTCTTGCTGGCTATGCTAAGAAAGCAAAGCCCTGACCATTCTTTACCTGGCTATTTCTCAGGGTTGTGTTTATGCCAACTTTAGAAATATGGCAATGTCTCTATTTGGAATAAAAAACAGGTATGTTACTGCTTTCTATAAAATAGCCTGTTCCTCAAGCCCAATGTCCCTCATTTATGCTGCAAACTACTGTGTACACGGTATCCATCTGTGCCCACAATTTCAGTGGGACTTGAAGACAAAGGGGCCTGACATGCCCACTGATGCTCAACACATTGATGATGATCCATGATGCTATTCATGGATGTGCCATGAATAACAAAATCTCTCTTCTCTGACCCAGGAATCTCACGTCTTCTGCCAAAAACCCATGAAATAATACCTAGTTAATTTATTAGCTTGTTTTTCAGATAAAATGAAATCTCAATTCTGATACCTTTTTCAATTTGACTGTGCTGGGTCTTGATCTGTGGACTTGATATTAAAGGCACTTACTGCTTTTTCTCCCATCTTTTATTTTCTTAGGACCACATGATATAATAGTAGGTGCTATTTTATTGTCTTGGGGCTAAGCTGCAGCAGCTAGAATTGGGCTTAAATTTTTGTTATTTTCTTTTTTACATAGAAACGGGAAATCATTGACACTATTGAACTGACATTATATTCTCTACGTGTTGCTCTTGATTGTACACAGAAGGGAGAAACTGATAACCATCAGTTTATACATTGAGGGAAGAGAAATGGGAACGAACCTCTACAAGGTCTGACAATTTAGTTTGTGCTGATTTGTTGAGGTCACCCATGTGCTCAGCTGCTAAGCTACATTTCCTAGTTTCCCTGTATCTTGGTAGTTATGTGTCACGGTTCTGGCCAGGGACATGTAATTAGAAGTCTGCTGAGGGTTTCTGGGAAAATTTTGCTTTCTTAATATAGGCACCCTTCTTTCCTCTTTCTGGTCCTACTCTCTTCCCTCCTGCCTTGAATGCCTATGAAATGTCTGGAGCAGGTGTGGTTATCTTGTGATTTTGCAGGGAAGGCCAAAAGAATTGCAGAGACCTTGCCCCGATGCACTCAGCTACCAAACCAAGGCTAGGAACCTACTACATACTGACTTCTTCTTTCATGAGGAAAAAGAATTCTCATTTCATCCATGTCATTATTAAATAGGCTTTCTGCTATATGCAATAAAATTTGATCTCTGGGTGATACAAGAGTCTAATGTGCTACTGATGTCTTGGGTTAGACAGTTATCTAGAGCTGGAAGGAAATATAAGTCAGGGAGGGGGAAGCCCACCAGGGCAGAGATCCCTGGTGTTTGCCATATACATCTCAGACTGGGCCACTTCTTATATTCACGGTTGACTCCATGGCTTAGGGTCTTATTATCATTCTGAATAACTTGGCAGATGAATTCCCTGGGTTTCCATGCCCTTTGGGGAATTGCTTGAACGAACAATTGCTTTGTTCATTTCCTTACTTATTTTCCATTGCTTGAGAGAAAGTGGAAGCTCTGAGATAATGATATCTTGGTGCCCCTTAGGAGGAAAACTCTACCTTTTAAGTAAATTGGGAAGGCGCAGGATGCATTTTTGAAAATTAAAAATGTCACTTTGTATACAAGAAGTCATTCTGATTAAGGACAACATACTCAAGAAAAGCAGAAATATGACTGGACTACATATTTTTCCCCTTACCCATTTTTAAAAATTTGTTTCAGAATGTTCGAGTCGTTATTTAGCACAGAATTGTGAAGACTGGCAGTCTCCTAGCATCTTGGGAAATAGTTCTGCTGGGAGTGGGGGGTGCAGTGTCAGTGGGTCATGAATGCATGTTGGGGAGCTCTGCACTTGCTCCTGGCTTTGGGGGCAGCGGTGACTCTGTGGAACTCTCTCCTGGCCTTGGACCCAGACTTAGAGAACAATAGCTGGTGTGGACAGGGCTCTAGGGCGGCAGAGAAACAAGCCTCTTTATGAGGAAATCAGGAATCACCACTCTGGATTCCCGGTCAGTATCTCCCTGGGTAGGCCCAGGAACTGCTTCTTTCCTTTTTATTGTTCTGTCTACTCTCCTACTGCTTGGCATGAAGCATCCTTCCTTAGACAGCAAGTAGGAGGCAGAAGAGTGTAATGATTCAGGACTCAGTCTTAAGTACTGAAGAAGGGGTTTCTACCCTCATTCTTCCATTCACATGCTAGATAACCTTAGGTAAACTACTTAGACTTTCTGAGCCTTGGTTTCCCCATCTATAAAATTAATTCATAGCATTTGCTACTGCTGCGTGATAAACAACCACAAAATCTTAGTAGCAAGAGGGAATATTTACTCAAAAGTAACCTAATTACCACTCCCAGTGGAAACAGATGGTTTAGAAACTTAATGAGATAATGAGGAGAGGCATTTAGCCTGGAGCCATGCACATAGTAGTGCTCATTCAGTGTAACTGTTCTTTCTGCTGATGTTGCTGCTGCTATGTCTATTACAGCCACATTCCTATCCTCAGAAAGGAGAGATGATGGGGCTCCGGAGAGAATGAACATGGGGGCGGATGTGTGCCATTCAAAGCCTTGTAGGCATGGAGAACAAGAGCTCCATCCTTTGACCCTAGCAGCTAATGTTCTTCCCTTTGACCTCAAATTGATCTGTGGAAGCTTTTGAAAACTTTAGGTCATTGTACATCCTATTATATTGAAAGCATGTTCATGCCCATTCTCATTTAACTCTCTCAATTATCCTGTGAAGTAAACTCAGAAGCTACCATGTATTGCCACTGTCCTTTCATAGAGAAGGGAGCAGGTTGGGGTCATCCCAGGTGACCCATGTCCTTTTGACTTTCTAGTTTAGAGCTCAAACAGCCAAGTGTCATTTTCATGAAAAGGAAATTGGTCAGTGTTTGTAGGAACCCAGCTTAACTACTTGAAACTTCAGTGTTTACTTCTTAGTTCATTTAATTGCTTGTGTAACAAAGCAGACATTTATGGAGCCCCCATGACATGCTCCGTGAACACATTTTGGTCAGTTCCTGAGATATGTGGAACAGTGGGGGAAGAGGTCTCAGCAGACTCTGGTAATTCCAGGCCATGTGGAGTTCAAACATTGGCAAAGAGAAGACAGTGAAGGCCAGAGTCAGGAAGTCCAAGCCTGCCCTTAGCTTCTGTGTCACTGAGTGCTGTGTGTCCTTCCTCAGCCACATGATGTGTCCTCAGAGCACCTACTGGGTCCATGTAACCACTCTTTGAGGATGCCTTGGGATAGTTCAGAGTCCTAAGACATCTCAGACATCTCCAGTGCCTCAGTCCCACTCTTGGACCTACTTGGACTTGCACAAAACCTCCTCCTCTAATGAGCACCCTCTGACAATGGGGAAGTAATTTCTAACACCTGGAGCTGGGAAGATTGGGTGGCTGCACCAACTCTGGGGCCAGTCAGGAGCTTGGGAGGCCACCTAGCCATGCTGCCTTCCCACTCCCTGTCCCTTTCTCAGAAATGGAACTAATTTGTGATATATTGGGTAGAGATGGTCTAGATAAATTAGTTCCTTATTCTCCAACCTTAGCTAAATCTCATAACAACTTAAACCTATGAGGTAGACAGGGACCATTTATCTCCATTTTTCAGATGAAGAAACAGGCTCAGAGAGAGCAAGTGACTTGTTTTCGTTCTGCTAGAGACACTGCACATCCTTCCTGGTCTTCAGGTTTCACTACATGTTTTATTAATTCACCAGCACTCACCATGTGTTTGTCCTTGCTATGTCCCGAGCTTGCCAGCATTTACCTGTGCAAATTTATCTGTGCAAGGAGGCCCGAGGTAGGAGCAAATAAAAAGTGAGAACTTTCCCTTCTTTCTCCCAGGCAATCCTTATCATCTCTCGCAGGCTCCCTCCCATATCCACACGCTAGATTTTGTAGGGGAAGGAAGGACCCATTCAGGACCTAAGCCACTACAGCCATCCATGTCCTGGGTTGGCCTGGATCCCCAGAGCATGGCTGTTCTGCACTGGATGGGCATCCTTACATCTCTGCTAGTCCTGGCCCCTGGGCCTTTGGTCGTCTTTGGCCTTAGCCTTCTATGGACCTGTGTTCTCTTGCTTGCTCTCTCAGTCTCCCTCTTAACTTCTTGTTGAAGGTCCTCACTTCAGAGTTTCAGTATCTTTCACAGGTAGCAAAGGTATCTGGGCTTCCTGGAGTGTCCACCCTATGCAAACACTTCACCAAGCGATTTCTTCTTTTCTGAGTCAGTTTAATCCCCATACTCCTATGACATAGGTTGTATTCTCTTCATTTTATAGATAAGAAAACTATGAAAGACTAATTATCTTTCTCAGGATGACACAACTGGTAAATGAAGCTCACTGCTTCCATCACATAATCCTGTATCATCAATAGTAGCTGCTGATGTGGCTCAGGGCTTCTTGAACATTATTTGCAATTCTCATGATGACTCTGCTTTCTCATCCTCTTCAGTTATCAGATGATGGAATTGAGGCACAGAGAAGTGAAGTGATTTGCCCTATAACAGCTAATAAGTTATAGTTATGAGGTTCAAGCATGGGTCTGCCAGTCTCCCAAACACCTCTTTTCTCCCCTTTCTCTCTAGAGCCTCTTGGACTTTCTCAATGCTCTTGTTGAGTCCTTCTCAAATAGCTGTGTGTGTTAGGAGTCTGGTGAAAGAACATCAGGAACAGAGGTGATCAGGAAAACACGTCTCCTTTACAGGGCAGCCTGCGTGTATGGTGTGCAGGATAAAGTGGGGAGTGAAACCCAATCCCTGGTCTTGGGGGTTTGTGGGCTAATCAAAGAATGTATGACCTTCTCATACCTCCTTCACGAGCATCTCCTGTTGTACTGCTGCTTCATTTTCTAACCTTTGACTTCCTGACTCTTCGGTTGACTGCCCAGCCATCACTCTAGGCCCCGACTCTCCTCTGACTAGGTTCCTCTGACCCCTTGAATCATGGGAGTGTCTTCCTCAGCGAGTGAAACCACCAGGCATCAGTGGCACCAGGAAGTGAAGCAGGGTCCTATCTGGACCCCAGACCAAACCCAGAATATGGAGCCAAATAGAGATCACTGGAGAAGAGTATTAGCTAATTACAACCTTTAGCGCTATTGCTGTAGTTCCTTTCCTGCCGTGGGAAAAACTATCTACTATTCTGATGACTCCCCAAGTCTCTTACATAAACCCAGATGCTTAGGGCCAAAATCTATTAGGACAAAGCACACCCAGATCACCCTGGGCTATGAACTCTGCTGGACTTTCTACATCTCTTCTAATCTGATTACATTTCCAGTCTAAACCACCTTCATTTCTCACCTCCTAATTGATTTCCCTGCTTCCACCCCTCCAATTTATTTCTTTGCTCAGCAGCCACCCTGATCCTTCTGAATTGTGAATCTGATCATGTCAGTCCTTGGCTCAAGGTCCCCTAATGGCTTCTAATGTTCTTCAGAGAAAAGTCAAAGTCCTTACAGTTGCATCTGGTGATCCAGGGCAGGGGCCAGCACATTTTTCTTTTTTTCCGGAAAGGGCCAGACAGTAAATATCCTTGGCTTTGCACGTCATTGGTGTTCATAGCAACTACTCAACTGCACTGTAGCAAGAAAGCAGATACAGACAATGCAGAGGTGGGTAAGGCTATGTCCCGCAAGACTGCATTTACAAGAGCAGGGGATAGTTTGGATTTGGCCCCAGGGCAGTCTCCGTGTTTTGACACTGGTACCTCTTGGTCCTCATAGCCTCTGTTCCTGCCCTCTGCATCTGCCTCGCTGATCTCTATAAACCAGCCAAGTTTTGGGCGGTGCCTGTGGCTCAAAGGAGCAGGGCCTCAGCCCCCTATATCCCAGATGGCAGGTTCAAACCCAGTCCTGGCCCCAAACTGCAAAAACAAACAAAAAAACAAACGAACAAACAAACAAACAAACAAACAAAAAACATGCCAAGCTTTTGCCGGGCCTTTGCATCAGCCATTCAGTCTAGAACTTTCCTCCTGTCTGTCTCTGAGTGGCTCATTTTCTCACTTCCTTCAGGCTTCTGCTGAAATGTCATTCCCATAGAGCCTTCCCTGACCAATTTATCTGAAATAGCAACGCCTCTCATTTTCAGCACCCTCTGCCTCTTTGCTTTGCTTAATTTTGCTCAATAGTCCTTGCCACCGCCTGACATATTTACTCATTGAATGAATAAATGATTCCTTCAGCAAATATTACTGTGCACCTCCGTAATGCCACACAACTCCCGAGGTGCTGGAAATGCCATGAAAGACAAAACAAAGGCCTTGCTATCGCTGGACTTTAAGTCCAATGGAGAAGACAGACGACAAAAGCAGTGAAAAAGAAAAAGAAAAAAAAAGTAAATGTGGTAGGTGGTGATAAGAGAAAATTAGGCCGGCAAAGGGATAGGGTGTGGGGGTGTCAGTACGCGTCTTCTGCCTGACGTTACCGCTGAGTCCCCCGAGTGAGAGCGGTGGTCTTAGCTCCAGTTGCTCAGCTCAGAGGCTGCGGAGCTGGAGCGACTGACAAACTCCCAGCGCCAATAGGGGGCGCCACAGACTGGGGAGAACAGGCCGTGAGAGGAGGTGTGACCGAGGCAGGGGCGACCAGGCTTCCGAGCAGGGTGGGAAAGGAGATGAAGGCTGCAGCGAGGGGACTGGGAAGCTGGAAGTTGTGGGATGTAACGGGATCTGAACACAACTGCCTGCGCCACCACTGTTTTTCATGGAGCGCTGCCTAAACTCCAAGGCATTACGGAGCAATGCACTTCTAAGTTAGACGCTTAATAAATCAGCCAGGCAAGCATTATTATGCCGCAGCGGAGCCCTTGTTATGTCTCAATGCTCAAGGTCCGTCTCCACCGCACAGAATCTGGGTCAGGCTTTCTATCATCTCCGGCGTGTGGCAGGGCCTGGCCCGGCTATCAGCACCACATGTGGGGAATGGACTCATTTGTGTCTTGGCAGAGTGATTCACACTGATTGGCATTTAGATGGAACTTAAAAAACGCAGAATCGCAGGCTCAGAGAGCTCTTCACCTTGAAAGAGACCTTAGAGACTATCCCAGTCCAATCTGTTCATGCTACAGATGGGAAAAAGGAGGCTCAGAGAGGAAGTTACTTGCCCAAGGTCATAAGAGCAGTGGCACTTGGGGCTACAAGTCAGACTACTGATTCTGAGTCTAGTACTCACTTTACCATCTCAGATTCACAGGACAGCCATCATTGCCCCTCCTAGGCCTGCAGTGGGTGCCACAGACAGCGACATCCCCCTGCCATCTGACTCTGAAGCTGAGGACCAACCGGAAGAAACTGTGCCTCATTTACTCCAACACAAATGGACAACCAGTTAAACAACAGGCTTCCATATTTTATGGATCTTGGGGGACTCAGTGAACTCATGCTCCTAGATTAAAGGAAAGAGGAAAACCATACCCTTCTTGCTGAACTATGCTGCCTCTGGTTCCCCAGCGTACCCCTGAGTCCTTTGGAATGGAGACAGCCTGGTAGGACAGCTGGAGAGCATTATCACTTGAAGGCTCGCATTCTGGCTTTTATATTTGATTTACATAGATCTGCATACTGTACGCTCTGAGCATTGTTTTCTATTTCATTCCATCTTCACAGCCTCTCTGCTCTGGGCTCACTTGGTATTTGGACTTTTTCAGCTCAGTTGGGTGAGACCAGGGCTTGCCTGGGGTTTGAGCTGGAGAAATATCTAGAAGTTCCACCTCAGAGGAAGAGACTCTAGGGCAGGTAGTAGCTTCAAGGTTAGTGATGTGTCAGTCCCGTGGTCCTCAGCTCTCTTAATGTTTCATAGTAAAGTGTATTTATTGCATCTTTGTCCGTCTCTCCTACCCAGGGCTAGCTATATATAGCCCAGAGGGTAGCCTGTGCGATCAGGGTGACTCTGTGGTTCAGAAGTAAAGTGGCAACTTCAGGATGCCGTGGAAGAGATGTCCAGCTTTTAGGCACCTGGGTCAGTCCTAAATGATGAAAAATGCAAATTAAAATCACAGTGAAATTTTCCTACCCTAATGAGTTAAGAGTGATTGATAATACTAAGAGTTAACCGGGATGTGCATCAAGAAGAATTCTCATACACAGATGGTAGGTGTCAATTGGTACAATCACTTTAGAAAATCAGGTAAGTATATGTCTGTCCTATGACCCAGCCATTCTAATCCAAGGTCTTTCACCAAAAGAAGTGAGCAAACATGTCCACCAAAACACATGTACAAGAATGTTTATAGTAGCTTCATTCGTAGTAGTAAAATATCAGAAATTACCCAAATGGATGAGTAAATTGGGTATACTTATACAGCGATTGGTGCATGGCAAGACAGAGAACTTCTTACCCATGCAACACTGTGGATGAATCTCACTGATACGATATGCAACACACAAGAGTCTATACTATAGCATTCCGAATATCTGATGTTCAAGAATTGGTGAAGCTAGTTTATAGTGATT
Source organism: Arctocebus calabarensis (assembly GCA_963573935.1). Classification (NCBI taxonomy): domain Eukaryota; kingdom Metazoa; phylum Chordata; class Mammalia; order Primates; family Lorisidae; genus Arctocebus; species Arctocebus calabarensis. Next base: position 12,874 of record CAUYON010054443.1, read on the forward strand.
GAAGTAATAATTATGGTGACCTCTGGGGGAGGAGAAAGGACTAGGAATAGGTATGGAAGCCTTTTGGGGTTATGGAAATGTCACATCAATATGTAAAAATTCATTCTTTCACTTAAGGTTTGTGTACTTCATTGTATGTCTGTTGGAACTCAATAAAAATAAGGAGAAAAAAGGCAACTTAGGTGAGAAAGCCTCTGGGTCATTCTGGTCACGTGTCTCGTGTCTCTGACTTCTGGGACATGGCCTCTGCTTCTATACTGCTAACACTAGCTTGCTTTATAGACTGAGCTTTTCTGCATCTCCTGATATCAGCTTTGCTATTTGCCTACTGGCTTGATGCTCAAACAAGCCCTAAGTCTGTGGCTAGCCTCTGATATTTGTATACTATATGCACGTCTTCAGGTCTGTCCAATGTCAAGTTGAGCTGAAGCTGTCAAACTTTGTCTGCACCAGAATAGCTCCCCTGTGGAGCTTTCTCCAGCCCCTTTAATCTAGCACTTGCTACTCATGATCGGGTGGGCCCAGGAATGCCCCAAATGATATCCTCCTTTAGTTGCCCACAGCTGCCACAGATTCCACGGGGCACCTATGGAGGGAACGTGTCAGGCGCAGTGTACAGCTGTTACTGGTTGGGTAATAAACCCTGGGGGGTCTCAGTGAGGTGGATTGCACAGAGCCATCTGGACTCCTTTGGGCTATGCTAGAGGTGACTTTAGACCTAGAATAAAAACAGACTTCCTCTAGGCCAGGAATGGCAAATACTTCACATGTGGGCCTATCTGTCTTCCTTTAGCTCCTTCCTATCCAATAGCAGACACCAATAATTGATCCAAGCACTTTTCTAAACTATGTGCTTAAATCTCTGGGGGAGAGCTGTTCTTGTAAGTCCTAGCCAGGGCAGCACCCTCTCTCAAACAAAAGGCAACTGTAGGTTTATCTTAGGCCAGCAGCAAAGGCATAAGAGAGATGAAAGGTCTAGGTCTGGTTCCCTAAAAGTAGATGCTAAAAGGAGGACCACCTGTAAGAGACTCGTTAATAACATGCTCCCATGTAAGGGAAAGGAGTGAAGGCAAACAAGGACGCAATCGCAGTGGAAGGTCTCAGAGGCGACTTCCCTGTGATGGGAGGGTGCTCCCGTGATCAGTAGGTTTCATGCCAAGGAGACTGGGCTGCACACTGCATACCTTCACACCTGTCTGCCCTTGGTGTGGCGCCTCCTCTAGGGAGAAGCAAATTCCCAGGAACTCCTGTCTGTATGAGTGTGGGAAGTCCTCCAAAGAGCCTGGGTGTGAGCGTGGGAAGCAAAGGTGCACCCCAACTGGGAAATACCAAAACACCAACATTCTCCACTATGAAAGGCAATTCAAAAAGACAAAACCTTTTTGGAAGGAAGTGTGGAGAACTCTCAAAGAACTCAAGCTAGACCTCCCATTTGATCCTGCAATCCCATTACTAGGCATCTACCCAGAAGGGAAAAAATCCTTGTATCATAAGGACACTTGCACTAGACTGTTTAT
>CAUYON010054447.1:0-10946 GCA_963573935.1 Arctocebus calabarensis
ACACCTGTGCCTTGGTGTCTCCTTCACTTCACACTTAGGACTAAATGTGGAACCCCCATCTCCTATGCCTAGGTCAATTTCTTGTGAATTTCCTAGGCCTCAATTCCATGAATGGACTGTAACCATTCATTGATACATTCATTCACCTCGCCCCTGGAGGAAGGGACTGTATTCATTCGTTTCCTGGCCAAGAAACCCGTACACCAATATATACCCTGAGACTAAAGGCCTAAAGGAGGAGATGGGGAAAGACCGGGAGAGAAACGGAGAGAGCTTCTCTCTCGCCACTGGAGTTCTCTCCCTCTACCAGGAGCCTTAGTGTTTTCTGTATTCTTTTCTGTGAATAAATTCTGTCTTACCACTAGGGGGTGAGGAGAAATAATGTAATGAAGAATAATAAAATACATGTTAATTGAAAAAAAAAAAGAAATAATCCATGAAGATAACTAAAACAGTGCATGTTGGATGACCTCAGCCTCCTCAGAGGTGAGGTGATGTCATTTGCTAACAGCGAGGGTAGGGAGTAGGCTCAAGAGTTGGAGGAGAATGAGAGGAAGTTTGGAAAAGTCACGGTGGAGAATATGATTGAGAATCAAATGAATAAAAGGATTCCAAGCAGTCCCAAGGGGCTAACTGAGATTAGATATTACAAATTTGTAGTACAGCCAACTGGCAGCTTCTTGACGTTCTCTGGTAATATTCGGCAGCAGGATACCAAGAACAGAGAAAACATATGGTTAGGTTTGCCCAGCAATGAGGATTGGCAGGACAGCTGCAGAGGATGTTTGAGATGGGCTAAAGAATCTTGATCACTAATAAGAGAGTGACCATGGTGTTCAGGAGACGCAGAGAAATGAATGACCCAACTGAACACTCAAAATAACTGAAAATGATCACCTTGTTGTCACAGTGTTGGGTGATGTCATCCATTTTCCAATTTAGTCAACAATTGCACACACCTCACCACAGCCACAGTGAAAGCTGCAGCTTTGCTAACTGCCAAATAGAAGCAAATCCATTCCCAGCTAATAAATGAATACCCTCATTTACATGCCCTTGAGTGCTTTATGTACAATGCTTTTAAATAACTTAAGCAGCATGACTCTAACAACTTAGCATAGTCTAAATCTTACTCTCTCTTGTTCTCTGATAGACTCTGCAAAAATACGTTAATATTCTGCTCAATTTTCTTTTATTTTGTTTCCCTCAAGTCAATAAAGCCCTGTTTTAAATGATTATATTTTAATCAAGTTATCTTAGTATGAGTTCTCTTTCGAAGTATTTTCAAGGTGGCACTGCAAATAGTGAATAATTTTTTGTTAATGTGAATATGACATTAATTTAATTTGCAGTGAGTAGGAATTTCTTATCATTGGAAGGATTGTTTTCCGTATATTAGGTTGATTTGGTCATCTTTCTGATATGATTTTGACAAAAATTGTGTATACTAAAAAACTCATTAAAAAATCTGGCTTGTAGTTTCCCCATGTTGTCTTCATTTAACTCACTTCCAGTTCAACTTTGGAAGTCATATTTTTGTCTCCTTCTTAGGTTCTAGAATTGACCCTTCCTAAGTTAACCAATGTTTCAGTGCCCTTTTATGGTCTTTGAATTACTGAAAGTCTCTGATACACTTGATTTGCTGGTATTGGACAGATCAGTATTTCTTTTCTTTTCTCAATTTCAGAATATTACAGAAGTACACGCATTTTGGTTAAATAATTTGCTTTTGTATATTTTAGGTCAAAGTTTTAAGTGTACCCTTCACCCAGAATATCTACGTTGTACCAGTTAAGTGTGAATTTACCCTACCTCTCCTCTCCCCTTCCACCTAGTTGATTTCCATTATTTTTTACTAGATTTTTAAATATGAATTTTCGAACTATCTCGCTAAATTTTATTATCTGATTTTGTTTTGTTTATCTCTTTAATTTCAGATTAATATGAAGGTACAGACAATTAGGTTACATTGTTGCATTTGTTAGGTAAAGTCCAAGTTATAGTTGAGCTCTTCACCCCAGAGGTGTGCAATATACTCTTACATTGTGCCCATTAAGTGAGAACTTACCAAACCTCCTTCATCTTCCTCCTCCCCCCTTTCTCTCTCCTCCCCTATTTGAATTTAATCGTGTTTTTGTCTTGTGTGGGTGTGTAGTTCAACTACTAGTTTCATATTAGTATTGAGTACATTGGATGCTTGCTTTTCCATTCTTATGATATACTTTACTTAGGAGGATGTTCTCCAAATCCATCCAGGTAAATACAAAAGATATAAAGTCTCCATCTTTCTTGATGGCTGAATATTATTCCATGGTATATGCATACCATAATTTATTTATCCATTCCTGAGTTGATAGGCACTTGGTTTGTTTCTATCTCTTGGCAATTGTGAACTGAGCTGCGATAAACAATTTAGTGCAAAAGGCCTTATGGTAAAATGATTTTTTTTCTTCTGAGTAGATGTCTAGTAATGGGATTGTGGGTTGAAATGGAGGGTCTATTTTTAGTTCTTTGAGGACTCTTCATACTTCTTTCCAAAAAGGCTATATTAGTTGCAATCCCACCCACTAACAGTGTAAAAGTGTCCCTTTTTTTCCTGCATCCCCGTATGCAACTTTGTAACTTTATGATGTGGGTTATTCTCACTAGGGTTAGGAAACATCTCAAGGTGGCTGTGATTTGCATTTCTCTGATGATTAGAGATAATAAGCACTTTTTCATGTGTTTGTTTGGCTATTTTTCTATCTTCTTTGGAGAAGGTTCTGTTCATAGTTTTTGCCCACTTATAAGTGGGATTGTTTGCTCTTGCTGTTAGTCTGAGTTCTCTGTAGATTTTGATTATTGGCTCTTTGTCAGATTCAAAACACGAAATATCTCCACCCATTCTGAAAGTTGTTTACTTACTTTAATCGTGTCCTTAGCTGATTGTGTCCCACTTATTTATTTTAGTTGTTGCCGCAATTGGCAATGGGATCTTCTTCATACAATCTTTACCCAGGACAATATCATCGAGAGTTTTTCCTACACTTTCTTCTAGAGATTTTATCTTTTTTGGGGGGGGTGTTAAATTAAGTCTTTTATTCGTTGTGAGTCAAGTTTTCTAAGTGGTGAGAGGTGCAAGTCTAGCTTCAGTCTTTTACATTTGGCTAACCAGTTTTCCCAGCTCCATTTTTTAAACAGGGATTCTTTTCCCCCAGTGTATGCTTTTGTTTGGTTTACCTACTGTCAGATGTCAATATGAGGCTGGTTTCATCTTTATGTTTTCTATTCTGTTCCGTAGATCTATGCCTCTATTTCTGTGCCAATACCACATTGTTTTGATCACTACAGACTTGTACTATTATCACTATTTCTTATTCATTGTATAATCCTTGGCTCCAGTGCTAACTCCTTCAAGAAGTCTTGTTGTCACCCTCCTCTATTCTCCTGGGCTTAGCAAAGTGCCTCCCTTAGGTATTTGTATAACTTTAGCATATTATTCTCCACATGCACTGGCCATATTGTATTATAATTAATTTTTCATATCTCAGTTTCTATTATTTTAATATTAGTAAAACTTACTTTTTGTTATTTTAACACTTTCTGGTATTTTAAGCTTTGTAAGGGTAAGGCTACATCTTACTCTTCTTCGTATTCCTAGCATTAAGAATGCACTAGACAATTAAAATATGTGTTTGAAAGAAATAGTGTAAAAAAATACAAAAATATGGAGTATTTTTATCAATTAGTCAACACGTTTGTATTCTTAGCAACTTTAATATACAATAAAAGAGTGATGTGCTTCTTTTGATTATAAAAAAGACACTGCAAGATGAAATAAAATATTATATATGATTCTATAAATGTGAGCATATACACTAGTTTCATCTACTCTCCTTGAAAATGCCCTCCATTTACTAAAAGAGTTGGTGATGGTGTGTTCTAGGAGACTGAGAAATAACTTCAGAATGCACATTTTTATTGCTATCCGCATTTTGATCCTCAAGCCCAATTCTATCCATGAATTTGGTTGGATCACTGATATCTCACATCTATCCTTCTCTGTCTCTCACTTCTAAAACTAGACGTGTCCTTCTTCTATTGACTGTCAATTCTTCCTCTTAGCTCTAGATACTCATGGTACTTTTAATAATTCCATATGTCAGTGAATTTTGCACCGTAAGACAAAATTCTTTTGTCCATCAAAGTTCAAAAAGTGGGCAAGACAGCAGACTCTCCTTAACTGCAGAATTATTTACAATAGCCAGGAGATAGACACAATCTAACTGCCCATAGATGAATGAATGGATAAAGAAAATGTGTCATTTGCATGTAATGTAATATTATTCAGCCTCTGAAAAAGATAGCAGTACCGTCACATGCTAAAGTGGGGATAAACCTTGAGGACATTGTGCCAGGTAAAATAAACTAGTCATGAAAAAGACAAGTACTGTGTGATTCCATTTAAACGAGGTATCTAAAGTAGTTACACTCACAGAAACAGAAAGCAGAACAGTGGTGCCCAGGGTTGGGGCAGGAAAAAGTAAGGATTTGTTCAACGTTTGGAGAGTTTCAGTTTTGTAAGATGAGTATGTTTGAAAGATTCGTTATATGACAATCTGGTATAGTCAATACTACTGAATTGTAGTTGTGAAAATGATTGAGAAAATTATCAAAAAATATTTTTCGATGGTCAATTTACGTGTACTTATTTTTTTTTACCACACTAAAAGTAAAATTTTAAAAATGATTACTCTAAAAAATTGAGCTGGAAGCTGTTAAAGTGGTGCTGTGATCTCCTCCCCTAGGTCCAAATCCTGCTACTGACAGGTGCCTCATGCTCTCACATTGGCAAAAGGAACAGATGAGTGAATAGTGAGTCTTTTTTGCTTCCACATCAACAGCAGAATAGGTCCAGCCTCAAAGTCCATGAATCTTTTATCATGGACCTCAGACTGGTGCCTATGAGAAGAGCCAAGATCTTAGTACTGCCCCTGTGAAGTATGAGATAATCTAAAAAGGGACTTACCTATTGAAGCAGACCCACAGAGTAGCCAAGGATAGAGATGTAATGCAAGTGTAATGTTAATGAATGCACATTTTATACTGTGAATAATATAAGCTTCTGATGGACTTTTGCACTAGATGTGATCAAACATGTGAGTTAATGCAATCGATCTGGTCGACATGCGAAAGAGGGATTGGCGTGGAGTCAGAGATGCTGAGGGAAAAGCTACTATCCCAGGCAGAATGAGGGTTTAAATGCACCCGTGAATTTTGGCTTCCACACTTGGGTAATCATTGGAACAACCAATTTAATATTATAATGGAGGTACAATGACAGTTCATTGGTATGAGAAATGGAAGGAGTTAAGGAACTGAAAAGAGCGAGTATAATTGGTGTCTGGGAAAGAGGCAGGTAAAGTATTATTTAGAGGTGAGAAGATTTAGTGGGTTTTTTTTTTTTTTTGCCTAGGATGGATTAAGGTTAGAAGTTAAGGGGGAGAGAATTTGAAGATAGAAGCAGCAGAGGGAGCAACTGGCATATGGAATTACCAAAGGTGCCATGAGTTTCTAGAGCTAAGAGGAACAATTGACAGTCAATAGGAGAGGGACGCATCTATTATTTATTTATTTATTTATTTTTACATATATGTGTGTTTATTAGGTTTCCACTTTTTGCCTTCGTGGAATTAAAAAGGCTTAAAATTTCATAACAATAACAATGTTTAAGATAAGGACTAGAAACAAAAACCTCGAAAAGAATGAATGAAGATAAATACATTCAGAAAAGAAATCAGACGATTACTGCATTGAGATATTAAGCAATATTAATAATATTGAGGGACACATCTATTTCTAGAAATGAGAGACAGAAAAGGATAGATATGAGATATCAGCCTTCTGAGGCTGAACAATGCCAGTTGCCCTTCTTGATTTGCAAAATAATAGCCTAGAGTCTTAAATTTTCTTAAGTATTATTTTGCTTAATTTTGACTGGACTAATTTAGATATGTTGTTGTTGAGTTTTTTTTGTTTGTTTTATTTTATTTTTTAGCTAAGGTGAGTTAATCTAAAGCAATAGATCAAAGCTTGAAGGTGATTATGAAGGGTGAGCTATAGATGTTTCTTAGCTTTATTGGAAAATAGGATAATTAGAACACAGAGATATTCCTAAAATGTCCTTCATTTATGCTGAGCATTATGGCTACTTGCCAGTGGCCTGGACTCTCAGAGAAGTGATAGCCAAGAGCTCAAGATAGCCCAAGGAAAGTCAGTGAAGGGCATGTCCAACAAAAAAGAAACGTGTTTCTATGATGCAGACTGTGGCTTGGGCTGAAGTTCAAATCATTTTCTTATTAGGTTATTTCCCAGTGATCTCTGTATAGGAGATACTGGAAGACTGGAATACTAGAAATCTTTTAAAATGTTTTTGAAGTTGTTTCATAATGATTCAGTTTCTATTTCTGTTCAAAGTACTGAGATTATTTATAATCTTATAACTCCCTTTTTATCAGCTATTTTTACACTATTACAGAAGAACTTCAGAATGGTAAATTGCTGACACCTCTTCATATTGGCTTGGTTATTCCTCCTCATTTCATTACTTATGATTATGTAAATAACTGTATCTTAAAATTCTCAATGCAAGCTTCTATTGAAGTGTGAAGGACAGGCAGCCCCAAGAAATACAATTTTATTAAAATGCATTCATAGGGAACACTATTATAAAATGCTTCATAGGGAACACTAAGGCCCATTGTGAATATAACAACATGCAGCCATAAAATGATTAAAAAATCACAAGAATAAAAATAATAAAATTATTATTTTAAAATAATAATAAATTATTATGAAAATTTTGTCCTCCAAGTTAGTCACAACAGATTTGTTCTGCAACTACTAATAACTGTGGGAGGTAAGGATAGAGAAATAAAATATTGTGAAGTTCTTATACAGAGGCTAGATACATTTCTGCATGTAGATGAAAGATAACTGATGTAATTTTCCATTATAAAATATAACACACCTCTAATATGTGTGGTTCTTCACACATATTTTTACTTCTTTGTGCATTAATGAAAAAATATTTAGATGACTGTATGTGAGTTCTCAGGGCATTTATTGGGCATTAAATGTTAGAAGTCTTGTTAATAAATAATTCTTTGACTTTCTTTTTTTTTGCTTAAGACAATTTCTTTTCAATCCAGAAAACCGAAATGTCTAAACTGAGATATAAACACAAGTATATGTGCATTTTTGTTACATGATTATTGTAAAAGCTTAAAGCAATTCAGAGAAGTATGAAGACAAAGGTAACCATTGCAATTCCATTGTAGATGTTAATTAATTCATTGCATTTTTGATTTAACATATATCTATTGAGCACCTAGTATGCCCAAGGTATAACGGTAAGTTGGAGGAATAAAACAGAGAGCAAAATTGGCATGGTACCTGCCAATAATACATAAAATATTTGAGCTCCAAATAGTTCTCTGTGCATAATGATTATATGTGACTATTTGCTCATACTTTACACACATATACTTTATAAAATTAAATGAAGTACAGCCCAACATTTACATCTTTTTTTTTCTCAGAGAACAATAAGTTGTGACCATCTCAATGTGGCATAAATACAGAATGAAATATCACTTTCTTTGACTGCATAGTCTTTAACTGAATGACTGTTTTAGTTCAGGTTCTCTAGTAAATAGAGTCTGATATTTGTACAGACTATGATGGGGTGTAATGAACCTTTACAAGGAATGAGGCAAGCAGCAAAGCACCAATGGTGACAGGGAAAAGTTGAGCTACTATACAATGCAGTTGCAATCAGGTCTTATGTAATTATGAAGGAAGATCAGGAGCTAGTGTGGTCCTTCAGGGATATCCTGCAGTTAGGACCAAGTCTTTGCACTCCCATCTCAACAAATCATTGAGGGAGAACTGTCTTCCAGGGAAGGGGATACTTTTGAGTGAAATAGCTCCATTAGTTTAATTACTGAAGAAGGATGCCTACATAAACTGTTGGGAGGTGCCTTTCTTTGCAAATAGGGTGGTAAAAGACTTGGTTCTGAATGGGGGATTTAGACAGTCACTATAACATAGCACCTGGGTAAATGGATTATGGGATGTCCCAAAGGTTGCCCATAAAATCCTACACATAGAGAAAATGGGGAATTGTAGTTAAATGCACTTTTATTTAAAAAACAATCATAAAATTTTACAAAGAGCCAACATATAGATAATATTTTGTAAATGTTTTGTAATGTCTATTTTGTAAATAAAGGTATATTTAGCTATAATTTCCCACTTTCTCTATGCATGATGATGTTAGGGGTGACTTTTAGAACAACTTGTGTTGTAACTTAAACCAATTTCCCAAATAACATCTAAGTTACTTAAAAATTGTCTTTATTACAAATAATCACCCCTTTAATATTCTTATGTATATAACTTCTACATCATTTAATAACAGTAGTAGATGCCATAACAGGACTGATAGAATCCCCAAATAACAGGGACTATAGGGGGACATTCAAGCATCAGAAGCAAGGTAAACACAGCTATCATAATGACTTACTAGGGTGGGGTGGCAGTAAGGATCTTAGCCACATGGCACATCTCTAGGGACAAGATACATGGATAGCCACTACTTATTCAGAATAAGTCAAGTGTTGATAGAACATACGCAGTCATTACAATACAAATTCATAACCTTTTTTCCAGTTCTTAGAAATAATTTTCAAAATACTTTGACTGAAGAAAATTATTCCCAGGTAAAAGCACTTGCCACAATATGGCAGGTATATGTGGTATTGATTTCCCCAGTCCTTTTCTAAATGGACCTATAGCCACTTACTGGGGTAACTGTTCTCTGGGAGCAGGAGGATGCATACTGTTTCTAGGACTTTTAGATACTAGGTCTGAGTTTATATTAATGCCTAGAAATCCAAGCATCACCATGTGACCAATGACATCCCAGCCAAGGCCTGTCTCACACTTATTCCCTTATTCTTCAATGCATAGTTAGAATAGCCTTGGTATTTTTGCCTGTGGAGTAAGAGTTATTATTGTGAAGAAGGCTAAGTGGAAGACTCTAAAAAGACATCCCATTCACCCAATAGAGTGAATAGAAAATAATACCACATTCCAGATTCCAGGGAGAATAGCAGAGATCAGTGATACCTTTAAGGACATAAAGGTTTTTCTCATCATTTACCTTTTAATCTTCACCCCATCTTCACTGGGTTCTACAAAGACAGATGATTCTGGAGGATTATAGTAACCTACCACAAACTCGACCTGGCAGTGGATTCTAATTGGACATGCTGTGGCTGATGTGTCATATTTACTTACAGATTATAGCAGCCTCAAGCAATAGTATATGGTTCTTTTTCTTTCCTGTCAAGAAGGAAATCATTTGATTGAGATCATAAATAGTTTGTACACATTGGGGAAGACAAAAGTCTATAGGTAAGGTCTATCCCCATGGGTATTTTAATTCTCTTGCCCTTTGTCATAATATAGTCCAAAGGGATCTGGGTTCTTTGGACATTTTGCAGAACATCACAATGAGCTACCATATTGATAATATTATGTTGATCTATAAGATGAAGAAGAAGTAGTACATTAGGGGCCTTGTTAAGACCTACCTGCCTATAGACTTTCTGAAAATTAGTACATTTTTAGGGATCTAGTGGTTTGGTGCACACCAGAACATGTCCTATAAATTAAAGGAGCTGCATCTTGTACTCTGCACCACTAAGCAAGGACCACAATAGGCCCGGCTTGGTGGCTCACTCCTGTACTCAGGGCAGTCTGGGAGGCTGAGGTAGGTGGGTAGCCTGAGCTCAGGAGCTCAAAACCAGTCTGAGTTCTCTGTGGATTTCTGGTTATTAAACCTTTGTCAGAGACAAGAACAAGTGATCCCATCTCAGGGTGGGCAAGGGAGTTGAAGAGAAACTTCTCTGAAGAAGACAGGCGCACGGCCTACAGACACATGAAAAAAATGCTCATCATCCTTAATCATCAGAAAAATGTAAATCAAAACTACTTTGAGATATCATCTAACTCTAGTAAGATTAGCCCCCATGACAAAATCCCAAAACAGAGAAGTTGGCGTGGATGTGGAGAAAAGGGAAAACTTCTACATTGCTGGTGGGAATGCAAAGTAATACAGTCCTTTTGGAAAGATGTTTGGAGAATACTTAGACCTGCCATTCGATCCTATAATTCCTCTACTAGATATATATACAGAAGACCAAAAATCATATTATAACAAAGATATCTGTACCAGAATGTTTATTGCAGCCCAATTCATAATTGCTAAGTCATGGAACAAGCCCAAGTGCCCATCGACCCACGAATGGATTAATAAATTGTGGTACATGTACACCATGGAATATTATACAGCCTTAAAGAAGGATGGAAACTTACCTTTTTCATGTTTACATGGATGGAGCTGGAAAATATTCTTCTTAGCAAAGTATCTGAAGAATGGAAGAAAAAGTACCCAATATACTCAGCCCTTCTATGAAACTTATAATTTATAGCTTTCATAAGAAAGCTATAACCCAATCAGAGCACAAGAATATGGGGGGAGGGGCAAGAAAGGGGAAGGGCGGGTGGAGGATAGGTGGAGGGAGGGTAATTGGTGGGTCCACACCTATGGTGCATCTTATAAGGGTACAGGTGAGGGTGGTGCCTGTGGCTCAAAGGCGCCAGCCCCATATACCAGAGGTGGTGGGTTCAAACCCAGCCCCGGCCAAAAAAAAAAAAAAAATTAAAAAAGAAGGGTATAGGTAAACTTGCTAAATGTGGAATATAAATGTCTGAACACAATAACTAAGAAAATGCCATGAAGGCTATGTTAACCAGTTTGATGAAAATATTTCAAATTATATATAAAACCAGCACATTGTACCCCATGATTGCATTACTGTACACAGCTATGATTTAAT